>JALPQI010019156.1:0-18973 GCA_025490895.1 Thaumatotibia leucotreta
TTTAGAATTTTGAGGAAAGGTTGCCGATAGCTGGAGGCGCTAGGAAATATTAATAAAGTGTTCAAAATAAATAATTTAGAGCTCGCAGGAGACTTACCTTTGAACTATGGAATGCAGCGGTTCTTGAAATATAATTATATTCGTTGTTTGTATCTCCAGGCGGGTGATAGTTACGGCGGCGGTAACACTTTATTGCAACGATTCCTCTTTTGCGGCTTTTTAAACGAGATTTTAAAAATCTTCCGTTTTCGTTGACAAAATGATATAGACTGACTTTTCTGTTTTCTTGACGTATTAAAGAGAATGAATGTAGGTGGCCAGCAAGTCACCTGCTGACTATGAAAGAAAATAGTTTAGGCCGAAAAGGAATTTAGCGCACTAGCGCCACCACCATCAAGAAAATATTAACTCACCGTTCCCACTCGAACGTTACTGAACTTGGTTTCTTAATTAAAAATTTCTGATTACAAGAAGTGGTTTAGCCTATTGCTGATTTAGTTTAAACACGAGTGTGAAGCTTTCACGAGTGCACTGCAGAAGCGACCTCACACTCGCGTTCGCAGATTCACACCGCAATTCGCTCATAAGTGGGGAGCGGCCTTTATAGTTGCTGTACCATTAGCAGCCGCTAGCCGCTGCGTTATTAACGCGGACATAATTTCTATCCGGCTTGCTTGCACCAATATGCGAGTACGAGCGGGATAGATAGAAAGTAAATCCGCGTTAATAACGGCAGCTCATAGTTTGCACATACGAGTAGGTGTCAATATTTGCACCTGACGAAACTTCTGTTGCCGTGTAGTTGTATCACGATTATGCATGTATTTTGGTTTTAAATATAATTTTAATGGCTTTATATTAGAAATTCGTCAACGACTTAAAATATCGGTCGATGGGCGATAGGGTAAGGGAGGCCTTGAGTAGACGCCCACAAGCACGCATCGATGACCTGGTAAAGATAGCTGGAATCCATTCCATTGGATACGGGTTCAAACGCAAACCCATGTTCAGAGTCTTTCCGGTGGACAATCTAAAAGTTAAGGCCTATAAAGCTTGATTTTCTTATGAAAGCCTTTTGTTCATTAAGACGTACTCCTTTTTCATTGCTTTGTGTGATAAAAACAAGGGAAAGAAAAAGTGCGTGTTCAGCTGAACTGTAGAGCACCTCTTTCCTGTGGCCAATAGTAAGCAACTGGTAGGAGTGTAGTCGTGATCTTTATCATACAATTCAATAGGAAAGGAGTGCCTCTAAATGACAATAAGGGTTTAATAAAAAAATTAACTCTCATAGCCCTTAACTTTCGTTAAGTTAATCGTTATGGCATTCTCTCTGTAAAGCATAGGCTTTACAGAAAGGACAGGACATAGGTCCAGCAGCATTCGATGCCCACCGGATGCGTCTGCAGGACGTGCCCGTGCGCACATTGTAGTGTATGTAAATGTCATATTAGATGGCACACCACGTGCGCGGCGTGACGCGCGCGTGCCCAGGAAACGGTGTGCCATCTACTACGACTTTTTGATACGCTACAACGCACACGCCACGCACAAGCACTAATAGCGCACGTGCTGCACAGGCATTCGGCGTGGCTCGGCCTTAACGGCTTAATTATTGTTATTATGATGGTTAGCAAGCAATCGACTCGTGCTTGACTAATACAATTTGAATTTTGAAGCGCATCATACATTAAAGATGCGTTCAGACCAAAAGAGCATTCGCTGTTCTAGCCCCCGCTCTACGAAATCAACCAATCACGTATCGTGTAACGATCGAATTTCGTAGAGCGGGGGCTAGAACAGCGAATGCTCTTTGGGTCTGAACGCAATATGTATGATGAGCCTTCAAACTTCACTCTACTGACAGATCTTCAAGAATAAACATGTTTTATAAGTACATTTAAATAAATAAATAGTGGTGTCGTAGAAGCGTTGCGCAGTTTAACTCAATGTCCCTCAATGTCCCTCAGGGCCCTCCTCGGAAGAACCAACCAAGAATTATGACAAAAAAAATATTTTTTTAATAACATAATTTGATTAGTGTGAATCTTGCTGGTGGTAAGATCTCATGCAGGGTCCGCCCGGATAGCTACCACCGTCTTACCCGTTAACCTGCCGCTAAATAGCAGTGTTTGCACTGCTGTGTTTCGGTTTGGGGGAAACATAGCCAGTGTAATTACTCGCATAGAGGCAATCCATCTAAGTCCTCAGGGTAGCGCATAGGCGATTTTTTGATCACTGTGTCCATGGGCCCAAGTTCCTGTTTTCCAACAGGTAGGGTGAGAGATCAGTTGTCAATAAAAAAAAATCGTGTAGATAGTACTATAGCCGCGTGGTGACGGCAGCCGTGTGGTGGCGGCAGTAAGAAAACATTTGTCACCACCCCAACTCCTCCTGCGGGTGTCGTAGGAGTCGACTAAGGGATTGAAGTGTCACTGACCACTATTTGATAAAAGATTGATGATGGGCAGCAGCGTCATCAATGTCATCATAGTGGACCATTACTGCGATCGCCAATCCGCTTGCCCAGCGTGGCGATTATGGGCATTTACCTCCTAATGCGTTTATACGCATAGTTAATACCTAGGAGAGGCCTAGTCCAGCAGTGGACTATCATAGGCTGATGAAAAAAAAAAGAGAGTACTAATAAGTGATCACCTGTAATGCGAGCAGCCGACTGTGATCAGCAGCCGAAGGGCAACCCTCTTGTGAACCAGGCTGTACTCGATGGCCGCCATCATTATCATCGTTCCCACGCAGTCCAGCACCTCATTACACATGTAGATCTGTCAATTAATATTTTCATTTAAAAGCGTAGAAACGATGGCCGTTGGGGCGGGAAGGGCGAGTGGCGGCCACGTACCGGAAGGCGCAGCGTGGGTAGGAAACACAAGGTGGACTCATGACCTGGTGAAAGTCGCAGGAGTCCGCTGGGCGCGGGGGGGCACAGGACCGGTCATTGTGGCAATCTTTAGGGGAGGCGTACAGGCGTATGTTCAGCAGTGCACGTCTTTCGGCTGATACATATGATGATGATGATGATGATGATGGTGATGATGATGACGATGATGATACACATTATAATTAGTATGACTAACTTTCGTAACATAGTTTTGTCAGCCTCTGTAGCCTAGTTGGCAGTGACCCTGCCTACGAAGCTGGAGGTTCCGGGTTCGAATCCCGGCGAGGGCATTCTTTGTGTATTTATTTATCACAAATGTTTGTTTCTTGGTCATGGCTGTGTATGTATCTAAGTATCTATACGTATCTATCTATTATACAGGGTGGAAAGGGACGACGTTCCTTCCCGCTACCCACCGAGTCTACCAACAATTACGATGAACTTTCAGTATGAGACCAACATCGAAAGCGTACATGGAAAATTTACTTTTCCATACTATTGAACTCTAACTAATCACTCACTTTGTATGAGGGGTTACATTTTTAAAAACATATTTCGATTTTGGTCCCATACTGAAAGTTAATCGTAATGGTTGGTAGGCTCGGTGGGTAGCGGGGAGGAACGTCGTCCCTTTCCACCCTGTATATATCGTCGCCTGGTACCCACAACATGAGCCTTAATTGAGCTTACCGTGGGACTAGGTTGATTAGAAGAGATCGGAACTATGGGTGCAAAACTTTAACAAAACTTCAAAACTGACATATAGGAACACTTTTAGTGCCTATCTCGAAATCTTGAACTTACAATGTTTGGGTGTGTATATATGTGTATTTTATGGATGTATGTGCTCTTTCATGTTCACTTGACAAGTTTTGTTAAAGTTTTGCACCCATAGTTCCGATCTCTGAGTGTAAGATGTCCCAAGATATTTATTTATTTATTTATAGTTGAAAATTTCTAAGAATTAACTTTTGACAGTTATAGATTAAACCTTTTTAATATGTATGAGGGTAAGACTCACCATTTTTCCCATAGTCTTAACGTCATATAGGTTTCGTCATAACTCAACATAAGCTCGTTTCTAAAGTGTCAAAAGTTAATTCTTAGAAATTTCCAACTGTAATTGACGGAATCGTGATTTTTGTTTTGATTAACGCCTTAAATATGTATACCTAAATTTATTGCAATCGACCCAAAAATGAATGCTAAAAAATCAGTGAAGAATTGATCGACCTCTTGTATGTACGAAGCCCCCATAATGCTGTAACTGGCCAGCGGCACGATGGAGATGGCGGCTGGAGGCAGCACATCTGCTATCCAGTACACACCGGTCACCAGAAACACGAAGAAAGTGGGATATGCCTGTATAAAACACAAATAATTGATTATTACGAATGCTAAATTTACTAACCCCTACGAACAAATAAAACATGGAAGCCGCACGCCATACTAATGACTTTCAAAAACGGTCCTGAATTTTAGTTCACAAGTTTCACCCCCTGTTCAATGCATCACGGCAATGAATTTGAATGTCAACCTATAAAAACTTAAACCGCCATTTAAAAATAGTTGTGATTGGTCCATCAAAGTTTTGATTGGCGATATTCATTAAACATTTGTCAAAGATGTTGCGCCGAAATATGCGCGTTGTCACGAAAAACGCTAGGTATATCCTGCCCATCTTGGCGCAATTGAACAATTGGTTTTGGGCGTTAGACGTCCATGTTATGTATGGTCGCAGACTAACCCCCTTATTCATAATCATAAATGTCTCGTAAGATTGCTGTGCCCTTGCAGGGTCCACATAATAAATGCTTTGATTTGATTTGTATCTTAGCAAGCCGCCAAGTATTTCTAGTTTCATTCGGACATATTGATTAGATCGAAAGGGACCTCAGATAAAGGGAGAAACAATACTTAGCGGCTTGCTAAGTTAGGTGACGTTTGAATAAGGGGGAAATTGCTAGAGATTGTGCGGAAAGTGAAGGCTTTTTAACAATAGCAACAAGGTACGGGAATTTTAACTTCACTTCACAACTTGTTGAACATACTCGTTATGTTGGCACGTGGGCAGGAAGGTGTTGTCTAGGGTTGCCAACTTCTTTCAAAGGAAATATAGTATTTTTCAAATATTCATCTAAAAAGATATAGTACACCCAAAAAAAAAATAGCACACTAGAGAAAAAGGTTAAAACGCATGCAAAGTTTGTTTAACTACACTTACCATAGTTTTAAAGAAGTGTCTAGTTGGTTACCGGTTATTACAGTTTTATACTTTTAACTTATGCTTCACTTATTCTTCAGAGCAACCAACTCCAACACATGCATAATAAGATTGGAGATAAAGAAAATGTATGAAATATACTATGGGAAAGGCAGTAATGAATAAAACCTCATTTTAAACTGTAATATACATATACACCATTTATTTCTATTTGTCCTTAGTCCTTATCCTTATGATCCTTATATTTACTGAGCTTTAAAGTTATACTTCTTTTTACCTTGTGCCAATTTAATAAATTTTTGGTTTTTAATAAAGGTGTTATATGAATCCTCACAATTAAATGATAAATTAATATAAATCAACAACTCATTTTTGATTAATGATAGGTTTGCTCTGTTCCTCTCTTCACGCCACTTCAATTTCATTACAGAAAAGATTCTCTCTGTAAATGCTGAAGTGGCAGGAACAGATAGCAGAAATGCCATATTTTTTTCACAATTTTGCAAAACTATGTAGGTACACTAAGTTAACTTACTTAACCTCATCTTTGATATGACCAACCAACCAATCTGACCTAATAAAACAATTCCCGGAGACATAGTAAGAATAAGAATACTAAGAATTATTGCTCGCCTGGCCAAGTCCGCTTTTTCCAATAGAAAAAGTAATTTTGCAAATTACGCAATACGCATTATATTCATTATGGGCATCTTTATTTAACCAGTCATATGATGTTTCCCACTCGTTCTTATACTTCTGTAACCTCTTACGTGTCTTGCCCTTTTTAGCAGGTGGAGGAGTTAGATTTTCATCGTTAGAGTCACTTGCTCGATCACAACTTTCACGGAATGCACTACGATTCACTAGTATCATCACTATCACGTCCGTCGGTTCCGTAATATATTTCATATTATTTTTTTACCAGTACAAATCATAAGGACCCCTCCAAATATAGTATTTTTGCGTACTATATATTTTTCCAACAGTATATAGTACGGAGAGCTGAAATATAGTACAATACTATATTATATAGTACGGTTGGCAACCCTAGTGTTGTCTCATGTCTAATACGGGCTTAAGACAAGTCAGAGCGAGTATTATACACAAATGTTGGCACAGCTAATTGAAAAATTTGCGACGTATGGCATGAATTATTTAAATTCATGAAAAATTCATGCCATTTGAAACAATTCAGTATGCAATTTACTCATAATTTACCACTATAATTAAAACTTTGTTTGTTATTGTTAAAAGCTGTCAGTCCTTGAAGTCTTTCATACGTCTAATTAGAGATCGCATTACATTGCTGCCTGATAAATATTTAAAAATATCAAAAGTTACAATTAACCAACAACTAACGTAACCTTGCAAATTCGATTTACTGTATTAAAACCTTTTCGTGATAATTTGAAGTAAGTAATTTTCAAAATACAGGCCGTATCACGTAAAATATAATAAAGCCAGGGAACTTGAATAAAGTTCTATGAAATATAAAGTGCGAATTACTTATGTATAATACGAACTTGGGTTTCTCCAATACGAGCAATAGGCAGTAAAAGGAGTGGGGTGATTACAATAATTATAGACCTCCAGTACAATTTGCCAAATAACGAAATCCGATGTTTCTTGGTCCATATTACGAGGTTAGTTTCTCTGTAACAAAATATCGTTAGGTACAAATTATGTCGTTCTTAATTTTTATTATTTACGAAATAAACTTACGAAGCGTCTATATTCATTTCTTTACTTCAATACAAGAATTATATTCTATGTCACGGAAAATCTAGCTGGCCTCAGAAAGATTTCTACCAAATAGTAGATATAGTAGAAAATTTATTGAACTGGCAATGTGCCGCACGTCAGTTATGTAGCGCGACCTTGAGTTTTGCAATCACTAATCAGTTCAGTTGTCAAATTACAGTTTTGGTGGTTGGTTGTTCGTTTTGTGATTGATTATTCGATCGTATTTATTTACGAGCGGTGCAGTGTTAATTAATAAATAATGTCGCTCAAAATGGAGTTCGACTATGAAGCAGCAACGGCGCTTATGGACAGATTTTCACAGGCAGATATCGATCATTTGCGCGAATGGATTTTAACTTTGGATGCAAATAAATGTGTGCCAAAAGATCTCACGGACCAACAGATAGTGTTGTTTTACCATGCTTGCTACGGTAATTTAGAGAAGGCTAAATTGTGTATAGAAAAATATTACGCACATAAGAAACATTGTCCAGATATGTTTGATAACCGTATAGTTTTTTCTGATGAATTGAAGCCTTCTACTGAAGCCCTGTAAGTACCTATTATAAATAATGCATGATTTGCGGAATATCGTGGTTGATGGGTGTAGAACTAATTTTAAAAATCTAATAAATAAAAAAACTGGGTGATGTACGCCCCTCGCGAAGTTTATTTTTAAATACATAAAAAAAGGTTCAGAGCCGACTCGCACCTTCCACTGGGTGGTAAAGTTTATTCAAATAATTTTACGGAAAGCACAATGTTATACCTAGGTTATTTTAGCACATTATATCAGTCTATCTGTTTACTGTTCGAGAAAGGCTTCTCCTATTATTTATTAGGTGCCTAATAGGCAGTGGCGGATTAACCTAAAATCAAACATCAGCATATGCTACGGATACGGGCACCCCCTAATACCTACTGGCAGTAAAAAGTTTTTATTATTCCGTGAAAAAAACCCTATAAATAGGACAAATATTTTTCATCACACCATCATCAATCACTACATAGTATAAGAGCAATTCTTTTTATTTTTGCCACTAAAATGAAATATGAAATTTTAGGTAAATTTTATACTATTTCTACTCAGAATCACAAGCCGATTCCATTTCCGTTGAAAAAAAAGTGTCCCATGATTTTTTTTCCTATTGTGTTACTAGTTTCCATACACCTTCTATGGCGGTAACACAAGAGGATATTCGAAATATGTATGAAATTTTTGGGACAGTTTTTTTTTCGCCGGAAATGGAATCAGCTCGTGATTCTGAGCAGAAATAGTATAAAATTTACCCAAATTTTCATATTTCATTTTAGTGGCAAAAATAAAAAGAATTGCTCATAAAATAAAGTAACTTTTTCTGTCCCTATGTCCCTACGAACAAATAAAACATGGAAGCCGCACGCCATACTAAATTGCCTTTCAAAAACGGTCCTGACTTTTAGTTGACAAGTGTCACCCCCTCTTCAATGCATCACGGCAATGAATTTCAAAATCAACCTATAAAAACTTAACCGCCATTTAAAAATAGTTGTGATTGGTCCATCAGAATTTTGATTGGATGTATTCTATAATCGTTTGTTAAGAATGTTGCGCCGAAATATGCGCGGTGTTAAGAAAAGCGCTATGTCCTGCCCATCTTGACACAATTGAACAATTGTTATTGGGGGCATTTTTGTGCTGGCGTTAGACGTCCATGTTATATATGGTCGCAGCTATGTCCCTTTGTACGCTTAAATCTTTAAAACTACGCAACGGATTTTGATGAGATTCTTTAATAGTTAGAGTAATTCAAGAGGAAGGTTTTTATGTAGGTATAGTACCCGTGCGAAGCCGGGGCGGGTCGCTAGTCTTCAATAATGGTCAGTGACACTTCAATCTCTTAGTGGTTGCGACACTCTCGGGAAGAGTTGGACTTGGGGGTGGTGACAATTAAATGTATTCAAACTGCCGTCACCTCAAAACAAGCTGCTATCAATATTATTAAGACATAATGTGACAATCGCAAAAGTCTAGATGGCCAATAATAATGTCGTTCATCCTTACAGAATAGTTTACTATTGTTGATTGTTATCTAATCTGATAAGTGAAGGCGCCTAGTTGCAAGGCACGCCGATACGTCTCACGTGGCATCACTTTCCGAACAAACTATCGGATTAAGAGTCGTTCGACATGCAATGCAACAGCGGATATCAAGGCGACTTCTGTGGGTATCGCGAACCGCTAAATATTATTTTAAAACCTCATTGATACGAGGGTTGAACTTCGATCGAAAAGCGTTTTTATCGCCAGGCTAGCAACGTCGAGTCTTTTAACAAAGTTATTTAATATTGTATATATTACGAGTACAGTCAGCAGCAGATATACCTGAGCGGGCAAGGTGTCCAAGAAGTCATGTACACTTAAATCGTCAGGAAAATATGAACATCTAAGTTATCATTTTCACATACGCTTTCAGTTCGTCACATATATCTTAACATTCCAGTTTTTCTTTAACACGTACACGGTTATTTAATCACAATGTCAATAACGGTTACAAAGTCAGTGGTAGCTAAGCACTCAAATTTAAGCAGTTGTCATTAATATCTACACGCACTGCCAATCACATACGTCAGCAGCCAAGGTGCCACCCGTTGCTTAGCAGTTGTTATTTCAATGGTAACTAAGCACCAACATTTTATGTGAATAACTTTCAATACTGTAATTTTTCATTCTGTAATTAGTTCGTTGAATGCAGTTTTTGCAATCCAAATGGCAAACGTATTTTCCTAGCTAGCTTCGGCACCTACCGCTGAACAGCTGCAAAGGAACTTTCTCTGTCACTTCAATTAGGGTATAATAAGAGTGACCATGACAAGTTCTTTCGATTTGATGATTTCAGATTTCGCGGTAGCGGTCCTGAGGGCTTATTGCGAGCTACGCACGAAGTTTTGCCTCTTTGTCACACTTACGTTCGACATTGCAAGTGCGAAAGAGAGAGGCAAAACATCGTTCGTGGTTCACAATAGGCCCGTTTTTTTTTTATACCTCGTCGGTGGCAAACAAGCATACGGCCCGCCGGATGGAAAGCAATCACCGTAGCCTATGGGCGCCTGCAACCCCAGGGGTGTCACATGCGCGTTGCCAACCCAATAAGAACTTGTACACTCCTCTTTTGAAGAACCCCATACTGTAGTCCAACGGGAAAACCTCGGCAGCTCATTCCACAGACGGACCGTCCGCGGGAGGAAGTTCCTCTGAAACCGCACGGTGCGCGACCATTTAGGTTGCAAGGTGTGAGGATGAGCGCCCAGTCGGTTGCGAGCGGTGCGATGATGAAAAGTGGACGTTGGCATCATGTCGAACAGTTCTTCAGAGCACAACCCATTGTACAGACGATAGAACACACATAAGGAGGCGAAGTCTCTCCTTAGACTTAAGGGTTCAATACCGCCTGTGTGTCTGGGATCGTCTACTATTCGGACAGCTCGTCTCTGAACCGAGTCAAAGGGTGCAAGCTGGTATACAGGTGCTCCTGCCCAGAGGTGACAGCAATACTCCATATGGGGTCTGACTTGCGACTTATGTAACAGAAGTCTTTGCCCCGGAGTAAAGTATCCCCTCGCTTTATTGAGCACACCGAGCTTTTTGGATGCCAGCGTAGCTTTTCCCTCTAGGTGACATCGGAATTGGACGTCGTTGGAAATGTCGACTCCGAGGTTATAACTTAATCCTCTGGTTATAACTTATAAAGACTGGCCGTGTGGTGACGGCAGTAAGAATACATTTGTCACCACCCCAACTCCTCCTGCGGGTGTCGTAAGAGTCGACTAAGGGATTGAAGTGTCACTGACTATTATTTGATAAAAGATTGATGATGGGCAGCAGCGTCATCATAGTGGACACATTACTGTGATCGCCAATCCGCTTGCTCAGCGTGGCGATTATGGGCATTTACCTCCTAATGCGTCTATACGCATAATTAATAGGAGAGGCCTACTACGTCCTGCAGTGGACTATCATAGGCTGATGATGATGATGATGATGATGATGAACTTATAAAGAATATTTGATCCATGTGACAAGGATTGCTTTGACGTTTGACTGACTGACAACTCACGAAAGCAGTGTAGACTTGTCACTGCATACATCTATCTCAGGTTATGGCAAACTATTCAGAATGGATACATTTCTTTAGAATATTGAAATATGACTTATATTTGTAATAACATATTTTTAGGTAATAAATGAAGGTTGCAGGAGTACATTCATTGCGGACCTAATAATTATCAATATGACGTCAGTAGGTAACGTCAATATTTCATTGCAAGTTTGAGAAAAATAAAATGAAATGAAACAGATAACAAACATAAAACATTTTATTTTCCAAAATTGAATGTTTCATACAAGCTTTTTTCACTGGAGGAGCGTTGGTGGCCCACCGGTAAGGCTTTCATTCCGAAGGTCGTGGGCTCAAATCCTGTCGGCTCGTACCAATGAGTTTTCAGAACTTATGTACCGTACCTATGTACGAAATATCATTTGACATTATTTACCAGTTGCGTTTCGGTGAAGGAGAACATCGTGAGGAAACCGGACTAATCCCAATAAGGCTTAGTATACCCTCTGGGTTTTAAGGTCAAATAGCAGTCGCTTTCGTAAAAATCTAGCACCTACGCCAAATCTTGGGACTAGTTGTCAAAGCGGGCCCTAGGCTCTCTGGCCGTGGCAGAAGCCGGGGTAACGAAAAAGCAGGAAGAAGAAGACAAAGTATTGTCGCTGACTGTGCTTTTCTTCCCACGACCAACTTACACATATCGAGACGAGTCTAAGAAACCCAAACACAATGGGGTTTGGTTGTTTCATCACAAAGTTCCTATGGCTACCTTCCAGTTCCACCATCAGATCAGCTCTTTGTCTAATATTGCATTGTCATCAAATTTAAGCAGCTCAATCTAAAATCAGGAAATGGTTCAAATTTAACTTGCAAGATTCGATCATAGACAACGGAACTGAAAACTAAGTTGAAACTAAATTCTAAAAACTTTGTAAAAAGAGAAAAATAAATAATTTATCCTAAAGTTGACTAAGAAGCACCTGTCAAATGATTGAAGAGAAAAATGTGAGATAGATGTATGTGATGACAAGACTGTACTGCTTTCGATGATTGTCAAAACAGTTACTTAAAATAAGTATAGCTATTTTTCAATCAATATTCAACCATATTTGTACCATTCAACGTCTATTTTTCCTTCTTGTTCAGATATATTTGCCTTATTGACTGCTTAGATACCAGTGGTTTTTTAACAGCTGAGGTATCAATGATGTGTTGTATGTTAAGAAATTAATGAAAATCGACTGTTAAGATATTTGTGACTTGTTAAGCGCTCACAAGTAAATACTATCATGACAGTCAACAACTTTTTGAAAGTTTAAATGTTAACCTCTCTTTGGACACCTCGAGTGTATAGTGACTTCTGATGCTGACTGTACATTGGGAGATGTAGGTGCTTTCCGCGAGAAGACAATTTTGTGTATCTTAATTTTATAACTGGGTGTTTGTATTTATAGAGAATTCTCGCACTTTCCATGTATTATTTCTAAGGTATCTGTCATAGCCGTCACGTTCCCGACAAAATATTACATTACGACACAAGTGCGAAAAACATGAAATTGGAAACGAGTGGCGATGTTTTAAAACACGACCGACAGGGAGTGTTTTAAATCGGCACGAGTTACGAATTTCGTTTTTGCACGTGTCTCGTACGACGTTTTTTAGTGGTGCAGATGGCCCTCCGAAGTTTTGGACCTGACGTAAAATGACACACTTCTCGCACTAGAGCCTAAAAAAGGCACCATCTGTACTAAAAAAGCATTTTACGTGGATTGCATCTGTAGAATAGATACCTAATGGCGTCCACTGAGAGGAATACGTGGTGTTATGTGGGTTTCCATTCGGTTATGGGCATTTCTCCGAACGTTTCAACCGCCGTGACCTCGGTGGCAACATTATTATTATTACGCGTTTTCCGTGGGTACCTATCTCATTTTTTATGGATATTTTGGTAGTTATCAAGTACGTCTACCAACATATCCAAAAAAAAATGAGATAGTTGAGATATCCACGGAAAATGCGTAATAATGTTGCCACCGAAGTCACGGCGGTTGAAACGCCCGGATGAATGCCCTTATAATACAGCTATGCTATTCTCTTATTGACACATTCGACGCTGCGTTCATCAACGAGCTCGATGTCGAGACAGCCTTGTCTAAAATCCTAGCTGTTTGATTTGACATTAGGAATCGAGGCTGTGAGCGAGGTTGTGGGCGAGTTCGTCGCTGTTTTTCGTTAGAGAATACGAAGTTCATACATTAAACGTCAAACTTTCGACGCAATGTAGTTCCAGCTCACGCCGCATTCGTCGCCGAGCACTAGTGTCGTTTAAAGTACATTAGTGAATAGTGAATACCATTTTTGGGCTCGACGCTGCCGCAGCACTGACACAGCGCTGACAGCAAGGCGGTTTCCTTAGTGAATAACACTGCTGTATATACTTTATACATACCTGCGAATAAATAAAACATGGAAGCCGCAAGGCATACTAAATTGCCTTTCTAAAACGGAAATGATTGCCATGAATTTAAATTGACAGGTGTCACCCCCTCTTCAAAGCATCATTTAATTTAAAAATAGTTGTGATTAGTCCATCAAAGTTTTGATTGGCTATATTCTATAAACATTTGTCAAGGATGTTGCGCCGAAATTATTCGCGATAAGAAAAGATTTATGTCCTGCCCATCTTGGCACAACTGAACAATTGGCTATGTAAAGTTTTCTGATGGTATGAACATTATATTTTTCCGTGATAGCCGTCGTCTTAAGGTCCAAAAAAATCAGTCAGCTTTAGGATCACCCGTATCATTAATAATTTTTTTTATTTCATTGTTCTTTTTGCGGACTATTCATCCGTAAAACTGCACAAATGTCATCTCACTTAAAAAAAAGATTATTAATAATTTACAGAAAATAAAAATAAAAGAGTCGCATTTTCTTGAACCTTAAGACGACGGCTATCAGGGAAAACTATAATATTCATACATTCAGAAAACTTTACATAATAGCCAAATGTTTTTTGGGGGCATTTTTGAGTTGGCGTTAGACGTCCATGTTATATATGTTCGCAGATACATAGGTACCTAATAATATGAATATATCTTTGCAGAGAGTTCTCCTTCCTCCCCGAGAAGTCTGTCGACGGCTACGATCTCATCTACCACCGTCTCCACTATACGGAACCCTCGAAGTATCACCTGGAACCTGGATGCAAACTGCTCTTCATGACTGTCGGTAAGTTCACATCAAAGTCAAAGTATTCTTTAGGGCCTACGCTTAGCTTACGCGGATTACCCGCAACCTACGAACAAATAAAACATAGAAAGCCGCACGCCATATTAAACCGCCTCTCAAAAACGGTCCTGAATTTTAGTTGACAAATATCACCCCCTCTTTATAGCATCACGGTAATTATTAATTTCAATGTCAACCTATAAAAACTTAAACCGCTATTTAAAAATAGTTGTAATTGGTCCATCAAAGTTTTGATTGGCTATATTCTATAAACATTTGTCAAAGATGTTGCGTCGAAATATGCGCGGTGTTAAGAAAAGCGCTATGTACTGCCCGTCTTGGAACAATTGAACAATTGATTTTGGGGGCATTTTTGAGCTGGCGTTAGACGTCCAATATGGTCGCAGCCCGCAACCGCGACGGACGCCTGCCTCAAAGAAATTGTATAGACACCGCTACTGGCGCGGACGCGTGCGACCGGACGTTTATATACCAGCACGCATTAGGAGGTAAAAAAATACTCATAATCGCCACGCTGGGCAAGCGAGTTAGCAATCGCAGCAGTGTAACTATGACAATGATACTACCCACTACCAATCTCCAATTAAAAACTGGCCAGCGACACTTCAGTAGGTACCTCTTTTACGGCAGTCTTACAGCATCCACGGAAAAAATTGACTCTTCATGACTGATGGTAAGTTCACATCATCGGTCTATCTCAGTCCTCTGCAGGTAGGACATAGGCCTCTCGAATTAGCTATGCGTATGAATAGATGCAAAAGATACGCATTCCTGTGTAAATAAAAGAGACACGGCGATACTCGCCCGGCGGTGATAGCTGGTAGCTGGGCGAGTATAGCCGTGTCTCTTTTATTTACACGTGAGTGCGTATCTTTTGTTCGTGTTTATAGCCGATGGTTCATAGTTTAGTAGCTGGCGGTGAGACCAGTGCCTTAGAGGGAATAAATCCGAGGGTCATCCTCACAGTCAATCCTCACGTCTGTGTCACGCTGGGCAAGCAGTGTAGTGTATCCATCTGGGTTGCGTTTTATAAAGTTACATTTTAGCTAACACTAGCGACCCGCCCCGGCTTCGCACGGGTACTATACCTACATAAAAACCTTCCTCTTGAATTACGTTACCTATTAAAAAAAATCTCATCAAAATCCGTTGCGTAATAGTTTTAAAGATTTAAGCGTACAAAGGGACATAGGGATAGAAAAAGTGACTTTATTTTATACTATGTAGTGATGTGCGTTAGAGAGGCGAACAGCGAAATTGTAAATAGGCTACTTGACCCATTTTTAAAGTTCGTCTTATATTATTAATCAATATCTGATTAACGGATAAAAAAATATAAATTTATTTTTTCACGACCTATAAAACCGCAAAATTATAACTTAAAATTTAAACTATCGTTACCGCGCGAAAACGATACTAGCCATGTTAATGCTTAGATTATCTGTGGTGTGACGTCACTCAAATCGAAAACAAACATTTGACTTGAAACTTATGTTATGTCAGTGTCACAGCAAAGCTACATGCCTACATGTCCATGGCGAATTTCACTCGTATAAGATTAGACATGAAGTTAGTTTAACCGTTTCAGTGCGGATGGCACGCCAGGCGTGTCATGAATGTTTTTAACGAATGGCGTATGACACGATAGGCGTGTCATCACATCATATTCTATGGCGTAAGGCACGCTTGACGTATCATGATAAAATTGTTCGCCGCCATAGATAAGAGTATTTGAAAATGGAACACGCAACGAATCGGTTAAGATCCTATGACGTCACATCATGGCCGACACCGTTTTCAGAGAACGAAATTAAAAAAAAAAATTTCAATAAAAAATATGTACCCATCAAACACTTTTAATACACCGTAATCGAAAAATATTGATCTTTTCAATGAATACTACAGAAAATAAATTTGTCCGTGCGGTGACGGAGTAAGAATACAAAAATCACCGCCCCTCTCTTCCCGTGGGTGTCGTAGGAGTCGACTAAGGGAAATACTGAGTATCCAGCTTCTCAGCCGGTGGTAGGGTATTTTTACTAGTACCCGCCTGGTTGGCTACCACCGTACATTCGGTGTAAACGCCCGTGAAATGACTTACCTTCGTGTTTGCCGTGTTTCGGGGTCAGCCGGTGTATTTACCAGCATCTAGCGGGCCAGCAAGGCGGTGGCAACTAACAGGTTACTGATTGTCTCCTGTTCGTTGCCGCCGCGATTTGGGCTCTACTTTTCACTTACGATCAGGTGGAGTGGAGCCACTTTGTTGTGCCAACGTTATTTTTATTGGGTCGGCAACGCGCATGTGACACCCTGAGGTTGCAGGCGCCCATAGGCTACGGTGACTGCTTTCCATCAGGCGGGCCGTATGCTTGTTTGCCACCGACGTGGTATAAAAAAAAAAAAAAATAACAATTTTTTGCACTAAATTTGATATGAGTCAAGTAGCCTATTGTAACTTTATAAAACGCGACCCTGGTGTTACGTTTAGTCATATAAGTAGATTTAAAATTATTATCGGTTGTGTTATGTACGTTTTATCATACTAATATATTCAAGTATATTGATTGACTGTAGTTCAAGGTACAATACAAAGTTAGAAACATTTGCAACTAAGAAGTAGGTACCTAATATTTTAGAATGCCTAGTATGACTTCATGCGCGCAACTGGTGTCCAACGTTAAATGGATCTTCGAAATGTCTACTTCATTTGATAAAACTCCTTATTCCTTATTATTATTAATTATTTATCGGCATCACAAATCAAAATTTAGAAGGGAGCACATTTTTTTACTTTTGGAAATCTGGAACGGTTTTCTCAATCTGGAACTGTTTTGTCGGTTTTTTCGTGTGTCTAAGCACTGATCAGTGACGAGGAAACTATCAGAAAAAAACATTCGCGACACAAGAGGGTTTAAAGAAAAACCCAGACAAAAATATTTTTATTTTTTTCAACCACTTTCGGCGTCACTAATATGCTGTATGCTTATACTACACTAAAGGCCCGTCCACGACATTGGTCTAAGACGACCGGCTTAGCGGAAAACCATACGTGCGAGAGGGAGTACCCATATCGGCATCTCGCTCCAACTCATGGATTCGCTCGCCGCCGGTCGCCTAAAGGTGCATTCAGACCAAACGAGCATTCCCTGTTCTATCCCCCACTCAACGAAATCAACGAATCACGTTTTGTGTAACGATCAAATTTCGTAGAGTAGGGGGTTAGAATAGCGAATGCTGGTTTGGTCTGAATGCACCTGTTGGGCCTTAACGGTCACTGACCTAAACTGCGGACAGACAGACGGAGACGACGAAACTATAAGGGTTCTTACTTTACTACGGAACCTTAAAAAAAATCATCCATATACCTACATATATTATATATTTAGATGAAATTGCGGGCAAAAGCTGGTTTGTTATTTATAGGTGAAGACACCGCGCGAAGGCTGCCCACTACACGTGTAATATTTGCTCAAATGAATGTATGACCTTATGACACAGAATACATACATACTAATACATACCGCCATAACCGAATTCTTAGGCACTAAGTAAGAAGTATTAACTAATAATAATAAAATTCACCTTACATCTTTGCATAAGTTGGCTTTAAAATAAATTAACAAATTATTTATCAATCTTTGTACAAAATTCTGTGAATAAAAGTGACTACATAATTGTATAAAATAAAATGTCAGCCTCCGTAGCCTACTTGGTAGTGACCCTGCCTACGAAGCTGGAGGTTCCAGTTCGTAATGTTCGAATCCCGGCGAGGGCATTATTTGTGCTGTATTTATTTATCACAAATATATGTTCCTTGGTCATGGTTGTCTATGTATTTAAGTATCTATATGTATCTATCTATTATGTATATCGTCGCCTGGTACCCATATCACAAGCCTTAATTGAGCTTACCGTGGGACTAGGTCGATTTGTGTAAGACTGTAAGATGTACCAAGTTTTTTTTAAGTAACTATTGAGAGTCAATCACGTTTTTTTGCTGTTATTCTGTCACATCACCCAGGGGACTAAAAGTGGCATAGTTTGCTAGAAGAAAAAATGCTGCACACGCTACTAACATGATATCGATAAGTGGGTGACATACTATGGAAAGGTCACGTGACTGTCAAGAAAATGAAAGTTTGGTAAATTTTCATGATTTTAATTGTGACGTAGGAGAATGTAACCATGGCACCATCTGTACTAAAGATGATATTTTTGGTACAGATGGTGCCTTTTTTACGCGCTAGTGCGAGAAGTGGCTCATTTTACGTCAGGTCCAAAACTTCGGAGGGCCATCTGTTCCAAAAAAACGTCGTACGAGACACGTGCAAAAAGAACGATTCGCGCGCGGTAATTTCTCTTTTTGACGCACTTGTTATGAAAAAAATCGTCCCTTACACGTGCAAAAACTTTGTCGCCCTCGTTTCACTCGGGCTCCAACTTTCACCCTCGCCGAAAAAGGTTTTCCCGCACTAGTTAGGAAATGTACTATTTGATTAAGTAAAATATTTAAGGCATGCCTACTCTTATTATTATACCGTCATTGTAATAATTTTAATACTTCTACTTTATTATATTTAAACTTTTTTTATTTTCTAAATGCTTATACATCATTACATTATAGTCCAGAGTGTCCAGACGCATAAATTGGGTTGACGTATTTATCTGAAGTTGAACTTGTTCAGGTATTTTTAAAAGACAACTCTCTAAACTCACTATCCAAAAGAATTACTTCGCCATTCGTACCTACCTCTTTCAAAC
>JALPQI010019157.1:0-20921 GCA_025490895.1 Thaumatotibia leucotreta
CAACGGGAGCGATTTGGCGTGCGTCTGACCCCGAGGAGGCGCTCGCGCCATCTGAGTCAAAAGAGAATTTTGACTCGTGTCGCCATTTGTATGGAGAATATACGTAATTTTAAATTAAGGATTAAATTCCTCCGTTGTCTTTATGAGGAAAAATATGAATATGCCCTGATGCACTAATTCAGTTATCTGGCTTTTAAATTAACATGAATATTTTATGCCCGTAAAAGAAAAATATGCATTGCGTCGTGTTCGAAAAATATGCATTTTTTTCATTTTTCGGTACATTTAGAGCCGATTTCTAGGAAATCCATGTAAATATAAAATATAATATCAATTGGAGCCTCTGCACCGGTTCTTTCTGAATAAGCTCATGTAAGAAATGTGTTTGTAGAGTTATATTTACTTAACAAATTCTTTGTTCGAAAATAGGTCTAAAACGACAAAATCGGGAATCCGACCCTTAACATTACGTATCGACTAAAATTTATAAATAACGTATAAAATGTATAAAATAAATAAATAAATAAATATCTTGGGACATCTTACACAAATCGACCTAGTCCCACGGTAAGCTCAATTAAAGCTTGTGCTGTGGGTACCAAGCGACGATATATATAATAGATAGATACATATAGATACTTAAATACATACACAACCATGACCAAGGAACAAATATATGTGATAAATAAATACACAAATAATGCCCTCGCCGGGATTCGAACCCGGAACCTCCAGCTTCGTAGGCAGGGTCACTACCAACTAGGCTACGGAGGCTGACAAACTACTTCACTTTCAAAATCTTGGTACGGCTACTGTACGCCTACCCCCACGCTATCATGAGCTGCCGTATAACGTTATCAACGCTCGCGCTGATACGCGAATACGAGCGGGATGGATAGAAAGTAAGCGCGCATTAATAACGTAGCGGGAGCTCATGGTACGGCTACTGGCCGAAATGTACAGTCACGTCTAATAATATACACATGGCAACGTATGGCAAAAAGGATAAAAATCGTATACATATTATAAGAGCCGACTGTACACGATACAACATGACGAACTTTAAACAGCGTAAAAATATTTTGAAAATCCAGTCTAATGTTTGTGTATTTTGACATTCTCATAACTATACCTGCAGCAAAATTATTTTGTACAAAAATGCACGTACCTATAACATATTTTTTTGGATCTCGATTCGTATAACCATTTTGCTTCTTACACATTTGTTTTACATTTTGCTTATTAGCGCACAACCTTCCTTTTATCACCAACGTAAAACCTTTAACCTTGAGACCACATACATGTGTATTAACTGAGGGATATAATTTTTTTTAATGATAAAATTATCTGAAGATTTATAAGTCGCATTTTTATTTAAGCGAACCGTTTTCGAGATGTCATCTCTCAAAGTCTGAAAAATGTGTCCTCCTCCCTATATTTTTTAAACTAAGCGGTTTTTTTTGAAAAGCGGCAAAGGCAAATCGGCAATTTGAACGTATTGCGAAAACACAAATCAAATTATTTATTAACTAAATATTTTGGTTTGTACTTTTTATTTATCCCCAGTATAAAATTAAAATATATATATATATATATTAATAACGCATATTAATAAACTCTATCAACGATTTTTGGTTTGATTAAATTATCTCTGGTAGTTTTTGAGGTAGGTTGATTTGACCGTATTTTTTTATTAAATTGTTTAAGGTTTTAAGTTTGCGATAGAACTGAGATTGTACGCTACGATTTATCTGATGGCAATGGTACTCAAAGCTCTTCAGGCATTTATTATATCTCCTATCATTCATGTTATTTGTATTCTTGCTGCGATCCCCGCACCTCCACCAGATGCGAGTAACGGCCCAGTGGAGCGCTCTACTCAATAACAAACAGTTTTAGTTTTAGTAAAGAAACCTTCATTTTTAATATCATATCAGCCTTTGTAGCTTATTTCGTAGTGACTCTGTCTATGACGTTGGGGGTTTCGGGTTCGAATCTCGGCGAGGGCTTTATTTGCGTTTTCACATGGAGAACCAAGAGGTATAACTATACAAATATTTGTATTATTAAAAGCCTAGCATAATTGAGCTTAGTCGATTTGTAAAAGATGGTATTCATTTCTTCAAAAGTATTTAGTGTATACTGCTTTTCAAATACATGAAGTTCTACTTGTTTCTTCGAAAAACAGAATTTATCTCTAATAACACTGATACCGAGGCAGCACTGTATAATTGAATAGGTTTAAAAGAAAAACATTTACCTACCACTTAAATAATTTACTTAATAGACAAATTTTAGCAAATAACGTAGGCTGAATACCCACGTAATTTGCTAAAATTTGTCTTCCATAAATACGATACTTAAAGTAACATCTTACTTATTTAATTCTTGGTTTATCATTAATCGTTGATATTAAGAGTTTTATTTAATTATTATTATTTTGCAACTCGTTTTCATTTACCATCGAATTATTTTGTAAGCTTTAGAAAACTTAAATGAAGTAATCAACAGAGTTTTAGTTTTATAATTTAGAGTTTGATTGTTTCATCAAAAGACAATCCACGATGTATAATTACCAGAGATTGGACAAATGGGCGTCATCGTTCGCAATAATATGGACATGACTCCAAAGTTGATTAAATAGTTAATCATTTTCATAAAATTACCTATTTAACACTGGTAACTGGTTCAAAATTATATTCGTTGTCATATTTTGTGTCCCTAATAACGTCAAATTTTTAATGTATGGATTGAAATCTAGCGTTAAAAAGAAATACAGGTGCACCGGTTTTTTTTAAACTGAGTCGAGACAGCAACCTAGAAGCGTGACAGAGTGGTATGAAATAAGACAACGAAAATAATTTTGACCCAACTATGAAAAACTTTGTTATGTAAATAGCCGCCTGCCTAAAAGCTTCGAAATCAAATTTCAAGAAATTATTTGATTAATTATTCATTAAATCAACCTCGTAGCCACATCCACATTATTGTTAACAATGACGCACATTTGTCAGATGTCTGATAATTACCTAATTCGAATAGTAGGAATTTATGCAACCATAGTTTAAAAGTAGTCAAAAACAGCGAGTTGCGGTGATCATTTGAGGCGAAGCGGCAAATAAGAATCCCGTTCTTATTAGTCGTTTTTACAGATTTTTTTAAAAGCCAGCAAGCCGATATTTTTAAGTCCTTGTTACCAGCTATTCTTGAATAAAAAAGAGAATTCAAATAAATCTTTCTTTAAAAAGCAGTGTCCTTAAAATCATAAAACGAGCTCAGACATTGGTTACAATAGTTTCCACAAAAACACAAAGAAATTCCTGAACTTCTTTATAAAGCTCGGAACTCTCTGCAGTAATAAGCAAGTATTGAACCTTCAAGCCGCTTGCATTTTAATTAGTCCGATCGATATTTTGTAGCAACGGCATTCCAATTTCACAAAGTGATCTGTTTTTAGGGTTCCGTTAAAACCCTTATACTTGAGTTTTTTCACTTTTGAGGACACCCTATTAGCGTGAAATAAAAAAAACATTAATTTTAGTCAGGTTTGTAACTATAATTAACACATTAAGCAGTGAGCAGTGAGCACTGGAAACTCCCATGGGGAGTTCTCTGTGGGAGGTCAATTTTCGCTACAAGTTGTAAAAATCACGGGATCGGCTACGAGCGTAGCACTCATTGGCAATGAAAGTGTTAAGAACTAAATTTCAACGAAAACTCAGTATTGATTTTAATTTTATAAACTAATATCTATATATATAAACGGCAATGTCCTGACTGACTGACTGACTGACTGACTGACTTAAATCAACGCACAGCCCAAACCGCTGGTCCTAGAGAGTTCAAACTTGGCATGTACATTCTTTTTAATGTTTAGAGGCGCACTAAGAACGGATTTTTGAAAATTCATCCCGTAAAGGGGTTAAATGGGGGGTTAAAGTTTGTATGGGGAAATAAGATTAGTTGGGCTATTTTATTCAAAACTTCATAGGAATGTATTTCATAATAAATAAGTAAACACATGTTTCAGGTTTTTTGAAAATTCATCCCTTAAAGGGGTTAAATGGAGGGTTAAAGTTTGTATGGGGAAATAAGATTAATTGGGTTATTATTTTCGAAACTTCACAAGAAAGTTTTTAATAATAAATAAGTAAACACATGTTTCAGGTTTTTTGAAAATTCATCCCTTAAAGGGGTTAAATGGAGGGTTAAAGTTTGTATGGGGAAATAAGATTGGTTGGGCTATTTTATTCGAAACTTCACATGAATGTTTTTAACAATAAATAAGTAAACATGTATTTCAGGTTTTTTGAAAACTCATTCCCTATGGGGGTTAAATGGAGGGTTAAAGTTTGTATGGGGAAATAAGATTAGTTGGGCTATTTTATTCGAAACTTCACATGAATGTTTTTAACAATAAATAAGTAAACACGTGTTTCAAGTTTTTAATGTATAATGTTCTTAATTTTGTACATTTTAGTCGAATAAATTATTAATAATTTCTGGTTAAAAACTATTTTTCTTGCATCTTAACAATAATGTACCGTTTGGGACATTTTTTTCAAAGTTGTTTGTTTGTGTATTGGGCAGCAGCATCATCATAGTGAACACGCAAGTTTTACATGCCTACTAGGTCTCAGTAGGACTATGAGTTCGGCCTTTTATCATTTATCGCTTCAAAGACAACTGTGAGATTCTAACAAATTAAACTAATTAGGTACGTACCACAGTTACAAAATTTAAAAAATTAAAAACCTACTTCAACTGATTTCTCCAAGATTCCATCATCAGATCCATACTTGGTGCCGGGACCATTTCGGGGTTATATGGGTGAATCAACTTTTTTCTGTGTTATTGCCAATGCCATGGTTACGGTCGCCTGCGTTACGCTGGTTTTATACAAAATTATGCTACTTAATTTATGCAAACATGCATATAGTCCATGTTTGTAGATGGCCCATCAATGAAAGGGTTTATTAACACCAGAAAAATGCATGTTTTCATAGCTTAAGTATCATAATTATGCGTAAAACCAGCGTGACTCGGGCGACCGTAACCATGGTAATAACAGACACAAAAAAAGTTGATTCATCCATATTCGTTCGATTAAAAAAAATCGGTTCACGATTTGCGGAGATCGTGTAACTGTAACACACATTCAAAAACCTGTCTAATTGAATACCTCCTCTTTTGAAGTGGGTTAAACAAAACATTCATATCTTACTTAGTAGTTTTTCGATGACGTAAGTTAAGTACTATCTATGGTAAAGGCAGGTAGTAAGTTACTAGTTATTTAACTAATATTCTAACTAGAAACTACAATGTTGGTATAGAAGTACAGTCAACTATTCTATCAAATTTGGTCGGTACACTTGGTACTTTGTATACTCTGTAAGTTAGATTTAGATCTGTATTTGAACCAGTATTATACTTCCTCGTAGTCGCAAACTTACCCACTGAAGCTAAAATATGGTATCATTATTATTGTCAATTTTGGCGGCAAACAATTCGATACTTAAAAAAATTTCATGTCTGTTTGATTATCGTGAAGTAAATAACACAATGGACTTGATTTTCTATTTCAATTAAACATAAGATTTTAAAGAATGACCGTTTTGCTGACGTCGAGTTTTTAATTTAAGAAAGAAAAATAAATAAGTACCTATATCGTGTGTTACTGTGATTCTTTCAATAATCCATTGACAAGTGTTTATCTTGCCTGTCTATACTTTTCGATGTTCATTTCTTAAAATCTATATATATAAACGGCAATGTCCTGACTGACTGACTGACTGACTGACTGACTTAAATCAACGCACAGCCCAAACCGCTGGTCCTAGAGAGTTCAAACTTGGCATGTACATTCTTTTTAATGTTTAGAGGCGCACTAAGAACGGATTTTTGAAAATTCATCCCGTAAAGGGGTTAAATGGGGGGTTAAAGTTTGTATGGGGAAATAAGATTAGTTGGGCTATTTTATTCAAAACTTCATAGGAATGTATTTCATAATAAATAAGTAAACACATGTTTCAGGTTTTTTGGAAATTCATCCCTTAAAGGGGTTAAATGGAGGGTTAAAGTTTGTATGGGGAAATAAGATTAATTGGGTTATTATATTCGAAACTTCACAAGAAAGTTTTTAATAATAAATAAGTAAACACATGTTTCAGGTTTTTTGAAAATTCATCCCTTAAAGGGGTTAAATGGAGGGTTAAAGTTTGTATGGGGAAATAAGATTGGTTGGGCTATTTTATTCGAAGCTTCACATGAATGTTTTTAACAATAAATAAGTAAACATGTATTTCAGGTTTTTTGAAAACTCATTCCCTATGGGGGTTAAATGGAGGGTTAAAGTTTGTATGGGGAAATAAGATTAGTTGGGCTATTTTATTCGAAACTTCACATGAATGTCTTTAACAATAAATAAGTAAACACGTGTTTCAAGTTTTTTGAAAATTCATTCCCTATGGGGGTTAAATGGAAGGTTAAAGTTTGTAAGAGGAAACCAGATTCGTTGGGTTATTTAATTCAAAACTTCATAGAAGTGTTTTTGCCAATGAAGATGTAGGTACTTATCTACATACCATGTTATATACGAGTAACATAGGTACGATGAATACGTAGATACTTTTAATATTAAATTTTGGTAAGTAATGCAGTTTGCTACATAAAAGGTCATTGTGAGGTTTTATTTTTAAGTCTAGGCAAAACCATATTTATTTGTTTGTTCGTTAAAATATCTACAATTTTGCATGGCGACATATGATTCAAAGCGAACGAATTTCAAATGTTTGTTTGACAGCTCGCGGACAGTATATGTATAAGCAGCGGGGGTGCACGGGCCGCCTCACTGTAAATTCAGCTTTCTAATTCGTGTAGTTTATTTGCAATTAAGTATTTAATTATATCATACTAATATGCTGTTCAATGAAACAGACTTCAAACAGAATGTAATAAGGTAAGATTCTACTTAGATTTAAGAAAGGTTAGACTGCGACCCCACACAGAAACGAACGGCTATCAAAGTAGGTTTTGGGTTAGATTAGAAATGCGACTCCACACAGAAACGAACGACTATCAAAGAAGGTTCAGGTTAGGTTTGAATAGTAACCCCACCCAGCAACGAACGGCTTTGAAAGTAGGTTTATGTTAGGTTTGAACTCCAACCCCACACAGAAACTAACGGCTATTAAAGTAGGTTTAGGTTAGGTTAGAACTGCGACCCCACACATAAGCAAACGGCCATCAAAGTAGTTTAAGGTTAGGTTAAAACTGTGACCCCACACATAAGCAAACGGCTATCAAAGTAGGTTTAGTTTAGGTTAGAACTGCGACCCCACACATAAGCGAACAGCTATCAAAGTAGGTTTAGGTTAGATTAGAACTGCGACCCCCACATAAGCAAACGGCTATCAAAGCAGGTTTAGTTTAGTTTAGAACTGCGACCCCACACAAAACAAACCGGCTATCAAAGTAGGTTACGTTAGAACTGCGACCCCACGCATAAGCAAACGGCTATCAAAGTAGATTTAGTTTAGGTTAGAACTGCGACCCCACACAAAAGCAAACGGCTATCAAAGTAGGTTTAGGTTTGGTTAGAACTGCGACCAGTGCGGCTATTAAAATATGTTTAAGTTAGGTTACTACTGTGACCCCACACATAAGCAAACAGCTTTCAAAGAAGGTTTAGGGTTAGTTTAGAACTGCGGAATAAATATTACTAAATTTAAACCAAACTAAAATTAGAACCCGTAAAGGAAAACCTCAAGCACCATTCAAAATTCCCTGATTTAAATTTACTGAAAACTTTTCTTCGACAGAATGACTTGTCGATGAAATGAAAATACTTGAACCGTTGTCTTTGAAACAACATTCGATTAAATGATTGTCGACAAGTCAAGGCGAAACCCAAACAAAAAATCACAAATATTAAACTTATTTCGGCCACTTTTGAATCTCCTGAGAAAAAAAAAACAAAATAGGATTCGTTATTTGCAGGAAACCGTGTAACATGCATTATATATAACTACATGCAATCGAAATGGTAACCTCCTTCTTTTTTGAAGTCGGTTGAAAACATTTTTTTTCATAGAAGTCCAAAATCTACGCATGCGAAGCCGCGGGCAAAAGCTAGTTATAATATAATAACGCAAATCAAGCTTCAATTTCTAAAGATATCGTACTTAATTGTCGTTACGAACCTGAACGTAAGCTGTGATACCTACTTTTTAAAAAATAGATAGCTAAATCTCCCAGTTAGATTATGGTGAAGATGCATGTAGGATTAAAAAAACCGGCAAAGTGCGAGTCGGACTCGCGCGCGAAGGGTTCCGTACCATTATCAATTTATTATTTAAAAAATACAGTTAAATCATCCTACCTCAAAAACTATAGGATATAATTTAATCAAACCAAAAATCGTTGATAGAGTTTATTAATGTGCATAACATATATTTTTTTTAGAATTTTATATCGCGTAGTTTAAAAAATAGAGGGGGGGGGGACACATTTTCAGACTTTGAGAGCTGATATCTCGAAAACGATTTGCTTAAATAAAAATGAGATTTATAAACCTTGATATAATTTTCAAAGACCTTTCTATTAATACCCCACACGCTTATATACAACTAAAAAATTTTTTTTAACCCTCAGTTACATGTATGGAGGGCCCCCACCCCAATGGATTTTTTTACAATTTAGTATCATAATCCTGTAGCGGTTCATACAACACATACCAAATTTCGTTACTGTAGCATTCATAGTTTCCGAAAAAATCGGCTGTGACAGACGGACAGACGGACAGACGGACAGACGGACATGACGAATCTATAAGGGTTCCGTTTTTGCCATTTTGGCTACGGAACCCTAAAAAGTATGTTTGTAAGTAGCGCGATCGAAGGCGGTCAAAATTTCAAAACTCGCAGGTCGGCAACAATCGAGGTTTTATTACAACAACATGATCATCATCATACATCATAAGCCTTTAATAGTCCACTACTGGACGTAGGCCTCTACTATTAACTATGCGTATAGACGCATTAGGAGATAAATGCCCATAATCGCTACGCTGGGCAAGCGGATTGGCGATTGGAGTTATGTGTCCACTGTGATGACACTGCTGCCCAATCTGCCCATCATCAATATTTTGTCAAATGATGGTCAGTGACACTTCAATCACTTAGTCGACTCTTACGACACCCGAAGGAGGAGTTGGGGTGATGACAAATGTATTCTTACTGCCGTTACCACACGGCCAACAAAAGCACATATTACAGCATATTACAGCAAACCGAAGGTAAAATAACAGCGCACAAAAATGGCAACACAGTCTGAGTGCGCCCGCCGACCCACGGAACGCAGGAGCAACCACTCAGCATGGACAAAACCGCGGGCTTAGGTAAGTTTAACTAGTCTCCGAGTACACAAGCGAAAGAACTCGGGGTACTAAAGTTCAATTAGTAGTCAAATAGTCTTAAATACATAAAAATAATTAGAAACCTTACACATTCTACCGTAAACAAACGTTAGCGCGACCGATTTCGCTTCGTGCGCCATCTAGCGACGCATTGGTAAACTACAATCACAATGGCCGCCGCCGGGTCATGGAACTACGGGAAAGAAACGTTGGCGCGATCTGTTTCGATACACTATGCTATAAACTGTATTCGTACGTGTTACATGTTGAAATAATTATATTCAAATATGGTTACAATTCTACGTATGAAGTTACTAAGATTGGTTTTCAATCCTTCCCTAATTGCATTGAATATTATACAGCAACAGGTTTCATGTTACATTTGGTCGATCAAGATAGCACCGGCTATATACAATAGATGTAAATTGAAACTATGTCAGTTTCCTATTCTCTGAAAGTCTGACGAGCCTCTCTAAAGGCATTAAACTCATAATTAATCCATCAGTGGTGACGACAGTAAGAATACATTTGTGACCACTCCAAATCTTCCCGTGGGTGTCGTAAGAGTCGGCTAAGGGATTGAAGTGTCACTGACCGTTGCCTAATCGAAGAATGATGATGGGCAGCAGCATCATCATAGTGGACACATTATTGCAATCGCCAACCCGCTTGGCCAGCCAGGCGCGGATCCAGAACTTCGTTGAGGGGGGGGGAGGCACTGCTCTATGATAAAATAGCATATTAAGCATAAATATTGTATGAGTTTCCAAGATACATCATCAGCAACAGGTGTCTTTGCTTAACTACGCATATAGACGCATTGTAGCCATAATTTCCACGCAGTAGTGTGTCCACTATGATGACTAATGACGCTGCTGTCCGTCATCAATCTTCTATAAATGGTTGGTGACACTTTGTAGGTTGACTGGTATAGAATGCTTTATAGCATTAAGCCCACCTCTATCACAAACTTTTTTCTTTTATACAATAAAGATTACCGTAGAAACTTTAGGTTCATGGGGCCCCAACACACGCCAATTGTTTGCTGAAATCGCGGAACGTTTGGTTGACATAACTATAAAGACCGAATAGCTGGCCACTTCCTCACACAACACATCAGTATTGCAATACAGCGAGGAAATGCCACCAGCATCCTCAGTACAATGTCAATCTTAGGTTCATCATCATCATCATCATTTCAGCCAAAAGACGTCCACTGCTGGACATAGGCATCCCCCAATGATCGCCAATATGACCGGTTCTGCGCTGTTTGCTTCCAGCGGGTTCCCGCGACCTTGTAAGAGATTGCATATACCCGAGAAATTTGACCGGTGGTTGCTAAGACCGAGTGGCCGAGGGGTACAGGCATCAGCCGCGAAAGCTGAGTACGTGGGTTCGATCCCCACCTCGGACATAGGTGATCTTGGTCATTTTTCTTTGGTATATGACATCTAATATTTATAATTTATATAGTATCAAGTAGTGTGACTACTGGAGAAAAATTAAAAGTACAAATCAAAATATTTAGTTAATAAATAATTTGATTTGTGTTTTCGCAATACGTTCAATAGATGGCAGCACCAGCGCTCTCTAGCTATTCTAGAAAACTGTAAAGTATTCTAATAGGAGGTGCAGGCATGTATTTGTATAGCTAATATAGCTTGCCCTTAGAGACTGGTCAAAGGCGCCTAGCCTTGTAAGAGATTGCATATACCCGAGAAATTTGACCGGTGGTTGCTAAGACCGAGTGGCCGAGGGGTACAGGCATCAGCCGCGAAAGCTGAGTACGTGGGTTCGATCCCCACCTCGGACATAGGTGATCTTGGTCGTTTTTCTTTGGTATTTGACATCTAATATTTATAATTTGAGTATGAAGTAAATCGCCGAATCCGCCTTGGCTGGGCAGCATTCGGGATGTTGCAAAAAATCTTCCCATCGAATTTACCGCAGTGTCTTAAGTCAAAAGTCTTTGACCAGTGTGTGTTGCCAGTGATGACTTACGGTACGGAGACGTGAGCGCTCACTATGGGCCTGATCAATCTTAGGTTAGGTTAGTTAGATTAGTGAGGTTTAATTTATGTACATAAATTGTACAGTTTTATCAAAATTAAATAAATAAAAAATATATATAAATAAATATCTTGGGGTATTTTACATAAATCGACCTAGTCCCACGGTAAGTACAATGAAGGCTTGTGATGTGGGTAGCAGGCGACGATATATATAATAGATAGATACAAACATACATAGACAGCCATGACCAAAGAACAAATATTTGTGATAAATACATATACAAATAATGCCCTCGCCGGGATTCGAACCCGGAAACTCCAGCTTCCTACGGAGGCTGACGAACAGACAGAACGTAGATAATTAAAGTTAATTATTCAGCGAAACTACATCGCATATGTATATCACAAAATCAGTATAAATGTACGTGTAAATTGTACTCAGAATCGAACATATCCTTTCAAACAGTTTGCCGCAAATTGGTGCGGTTTCCGCAGGGCACTGAACTCGGACCGCTAGGCTTCCTGTTTCAGGAAAATGACCCTTTGAGTGTACCTATGTAAGTTATATCCATTGCAGCTTTAAAAATAAACCGTCATAACTCAAACTTTACAAAAATTGAGTTAATGTACTAAAACGCAATATGTTTGATCGGTTTACCCGGTCTCTTTCTCAGACCCGCCAAAATAGCAGTACAGAAAGAGATGGCATGAGTTGTAAGGTTTAAATGACGCGATTCAATTTGTGCTAAAGAGGCAAACTTCAATTATGACATGAATAGGAAGCATGCTCATGATGAGAGACATTTCGATATATCGCCTTACTGTATAAAATATGAGTTATGATTTTTTTAGCGTTTGTATTAAAAATAGGTAAATTTTATGATAAAATTTGATTTGTGCCATTATATCAAACAAATTAAAACATATATTTTATCATAAGACGGCATAATATATTTCCGTAAGGATTTTTTTCTAAGCTCAATTTATTATATTTATCACAATGATTTTGTTTTAGTTTGAACGTAATATCCAAATAGACACTATGAACAATGCAAATAAAATAATACTATAACAAATTAACACAATGTAGTAACAAATAAAATTGGTCAAAAATAAATTGAAACTTTAAACTTGAATTCTCAAAATTCACGTTTTTTGAGTTATGACGGTTTATTTTTAAAGCTACGGTATATCAAATAACGTTTATTACGAATCATCTACGAGTCTAATCATCTATTAGACTGGACTTAGGCCTCTCTCATTAAATATGCGTATAGACGATGAGGAGGTTAATGCCCATAATCGCTACGCTTGGCAATTGGATTCGCGATCACAGTTATGTGTCCACTATGATGACGCTGCTGCCTATCATCAATCTTCTGTCATAGAATGGCCAGTGATACTTCATCCCTTAGTCAACCCGATTAAGACCCGTTTGCCTTTAAAATATGAGTGATAATCGTGACAGTTTAAATCAATATAGGGGAGGCCTATGTTCATCAGTGGACGTCTTGTGGCTAAAATTATAGAATGATTTCATAAAAATTACACACAGCCTTTTAGGTATTTTTGAAAACACTGCTTTTGTTACACAGATATTAATTGCTGCCCTCTTCTAAACGATAAAAATACAAAGCTATTCGTTACCTACAAATTCTCTTTAATTGGATAGACGCAGGAAAAAGTAATAATAGAACACACTTCAGGAAAATGTGAAACGAATTTAGTTTGAAAATGTTCATTCTGACCTTAAAAGTATAAGTTTGATTCAATTTTGATTTGATATTGACAGTCACAATAGTCTTGTCACGACACGTATCGTAGGTTATTTATATTATTATTTCCTAACATTGAGATTCGTCTCTTTCTTTAACACTCAGTTTTTCCTGAGCCCAGACCTTCTTTGACTTTTGCATTGTATCAGCTGTTGTCAGCCTCCGTGGCCTAGTTGGTAGTGACCCTGCCTACGCAGCTGGAGGTTCCGGGTTCGAATTCCGGCGAGGGCATTATTTGTGTATTTATTTATCACAAATATTTGTTTCTTGGTCATGGCTATGTATGTATTTAAGTATCTATAATGTGTATCTATCTATTATATACCTCGTCGCCTGGTACCCACATCACAAGCTTAATTGGGCTTTCCGTGGGACTAGGTTGCTTTATGTAAGATGTCCCAATATTTATTTTTATTTGTTTATTTATCTCACGGTAATTGACGTAACCACGAGTGATGTGATTTTTCAACTAATGAATAACTAACTATGTATAACTATTTTTATTCGTGATGTTTCGATTGTTTATTTACTTTATTTTGAATGTTGTTGAAGTTAATTAAACCGTTCGTAGTTAGAAATATCGGAACAATGATCGTCGAGTCAACGTCCGGTGGTTATCTCTAGGCACTTATTATTATTATATATTGAATTCTTAATAATTATGTAATGTATACAATAAGAATTAATATTATTCGCATCAAAGCATGTTACCTGTATTGTTATTATATCTCGTAATATATAAGATACAATTGTCGACAGCAATACATGTCAGCGTGCGCCCTGGAGCTAACTAAATTGTACGGCATAACCTAATCAAAGTAAATGTATCGTAAAAGTACTCTATTTGAGTATTTCCCTCGTAAAGCCCATTCTATTTTTAGGACAAGTGAAATAATATCCCAGTGTCCTAAAAAGAAAATTTTATTTTGAATTTTGGGACCTACAAAATGAAATTAATTTTTCTTTGAAAAATATGACGTCATGGGCCGTTGTGAGTAAATTTCGTTGTCCTAAAAATAGGACGTTGGGCTTTAAGAGGTAAAAAAATTGTATATTTGATTCACGTGTTTGATATTGATAAAAAAATGTAGGCTGATAGAATCAATGACTCGCCACATTTCCAAAAATGTCCCAAAATATTTCTATGAAACGTTCCTATTTTGGTACCAAAAATGTACAGGAATCTGGTAACAAAAAAGGAAAAAAAAAACAAACTTCCTGGGACATTTTGGGAAATGTAATGGATTTTTCTCAGCATTAATGACTTTACCAGCCTACCAACATTTTGCACATTTATACGCGGATCAATTACAAGGGTATATTATATTTCCATTACATACCCATTTCTTCAATGTGTAGATAAACGTGGTTATGTACGTTTATGAGTGTATTATACACCGTGGGCTATTTAAACCCGATCTATTTTAACAGTGTATTCCTGACCACATTTAGAAACTATAATGTCCTGTAAACTTTTAAGGTTAACTGGAAGAGATCCCTTAATGGGATAAGTTCGCATTTGTACTTATTTTAAAAGTGATTATTTATCATGTAATGATTTGTTTTTTCTGTACAGTAAAGTGTTTTACTACTACTACTATTACTACTTGGTACTACTTTTCTGATTATAGCATAGTTTCAGAGTTATTACCAATTGAAAAAAAAAAAAACTCTGTACAAAAGGTTTTTTTAACAGCGTTGGTACTATTATGGAGAATAGTCTCACTAACCTCATTAAATAGATGTCAAAAAATGACAAATAAATCCTTTGAAAAATATCTTTTTTGTATAAAAAACGTTAACACTCATTTTAAGGGCCAGTTTTATGAATGACATTTACTTTTTATGTTAAAAAAACATTCAAATATAGTAAAAAAACATAGAAGGATAAAAAATTGCCAAAAATGACAAAACTTATCATATTATTGTTTGTTTTTACATCAAAAATGCGTGGTTAAAATCTTTCGGGTTATAAAAGCCCACGGTGTATACACGTAAATACATTTTTTTTCATTGGATTTTGTTAAAAACATTGATATTTATGATTCAATAGGAATTAACTTTAATATCCAAGCTAATTGGTCGCAATAAGTTTCAATATTAAGCTTCTTATGCAGGTTTCCGAGAAACTACGACGATGTTGTATTGTAATACCAGCTACTTAAGACTATTTTCTGATACTGCGCCATCAAATTCTTGGTACTGACATTAATAAAATATCAATAAGCATAAGAAATTTATTGAAATCTATGGAAATTTGAACGATTGAATCCCCAATATGCATTTTCGATTTTTAGGTTTATTTCCAGTCAGAATCATCTGTCTTTATTTTATTTTATTTTCTTTATTGGGAAAAAAAAACAGATACAGGCCAACAGTATCTATAAGCAGAATGAAAATCTTACGCATACCCTACATCCTAAAACAATTCCCACTAGGAAGTCTGCTAGTAGTTTAGGGATGGCATTGCGATTGAAACTAAAAATACAGAATTATTCTAATGTTTAAAACGTAATACACATGCATATGCTTATTGTAAGCATTTTAAGCTTAACAGTATAAATTATAAAACTACCTAAGAGATAAGGTTATGGTGGTATCTATCGATGCTAATATGCGAAAATTGGGTGTCCGTAAATGCATACTATATTTTATGTGTGCAAATTTGTTACCCGACCTGTTTTTTTAAATTAAAAACGTGTAAACAAATGGTCTAAAGGTGCATTCAGACCAAACGAACATTCGCTATTCTAACCCCCCACTCTACGAAATTCGATCGTTACACAAAACGTGATTGGTTCATTTCGTAGAAAAGGGGATAGAACAGCGAATGCTCTTTTGGTTTGAATGCACTTTAAGAAAGGGCAACAAAATAGCTCTCGAATTCTCAGATCTAATAAAATAAGGTGGAAGTACCAGTGCGTAAGATGTTAACAGAGAATATTTATTTGAATCACGATATTTTGCTCAATCTACTTAAAGTATTGTCATGTGCGGAGAGGAGTTTGTTAGTTTTGTTTAATACTATTTATTTTATGAATGACAATATCAACATTTCTCAAAATTGCAAATTTTCTTAGTCATCTCCATTGTATGAGTAAGTGTCAGGTGCTTTTGCTGGCAGTCCCAATAGATGGCACTTCAGTACAAGTTTCAATGACACATATAGGAACATTCATAATATTAACACTTAGTCCTAATAAATGTCAGCCTGTATTAAAATTATGCAAATAATTTAGAAATAAGCTAATTTTTTCAAAGTTGGGATATGAAGTATTAAAGGAAAACATACATTAATTGTCGTTTAAATACCCTAATAGTTGATTTTAGCTTATCGATGGCAACACACGCTATGATGACGAGTATTGGTACAGCGTCGGGTACTAGTACTTCCACCTAATGCTTTTGTGTAGAAACCGTAAATGGAAATACCCAAATACTGAAATGACTACATGTCACATTTTCAATCTTCACCATCACCATCATCAGCCTATGATAGTTCACTGCTGCTGGACGTAGGCCTCTCCTATTAACTATGCGTATAAACGCATTAGGAGGTAAATACCCATAATCTCCACGCTGGGCAAGCGGATTGGCGATCGCAGTAATGTGTCCACTATGATGACGCTGCTGCCATCATCAATCTTTTCTCAAATAATGGTCAGTGACACTTCAATCCCTTAGTCGACTCTTACGACACCCGCAGGAGGAGTTGGGGTGGTGACAAATGTATTCTTATTGCCGTCACCACACGGCATCAAGCTTAATGTATTTATTTTTAATTTATTTAAGATAATTTACGCTATGTTACTGAGCGTTAGCGAATGGTGTATAAATGTGGGAGTTTCTCAATTAATGCACATGGATTACTGTCATGATTTTAACCGTGCGTAAGTGCCCTCTTTTAACGAGAAAACTATTTCTATTGCGTCGGGGCCTGTGATTGGCGTGTGTAGGTATTTACTGGGCTTTCATTACATAAGAACCTTCTTCATAGCTTTGATCATGAGTTTGTATTAGATAAGCTTACTAAAACAAATAATATAGTAATAGCTATACCATGAGTTCAAAGTCAATGTCAAAATATTATTTATTCAATTAGGCTCAGCAACGAGCGCTTTTGAATCGTTAAACTAAATAGCGAATGAGAGAGAAAAAAAAGCTACTTCCGGTTCTAACCCTACACCACTGTACCTGAGAAGAAACCGACAAGAAACTCAGCGGGACTTGGTTTTTCAAATAATAGTTTTGTAACATCTTACAGCTAACATGCATTAATTAAAAAGGAAACATAAATTTGATTTAATATAAATACAGATATAGTTCATTAACTAGCGATGAAGTCTCTAATAGTCAGAATAAATTTATAAATGTAATGAAAAAGTAAAGGATACGTTATGTTTAACTTGATACGTAATACGTAACGCATTCTATCGCGCTCGCACTGATTTATTAGAGCGAGCGCGATGGCCTACTTCACATATCGAGTAAAACCTAACGTTACTGATACTTGCAACGCCATGATACCAAAAATGTATAGAAATCTGGTAACAATTAAATCCGGCCAAGATCATGTCGGGCCATGCTCAGTTCCGTAGTTGTTCAAAAACGGCTGAACCGATTATGCTCGAAATAGTTTTATTTCAAAGTACTCTATAAGCCCATGATTTTTCATATTTTTTGATTTTTTTCTTCATGATTTTTTTTCATAATTTTTGGACCTACGGATCAAAAGTTAGAGGGGGGGGCACAAGTTTTTTTTCTTCTAGAGCGATTATCTCCGAAAATATTGACTATAGAAAAAACTTTCTTTGAAAACCCCTACTCTTTTTAACCGACTTCATTAAGAGACCTATTCAATGATACCCCACACTATAGGACAACATCAAATAAAAAAAATCATCCCCACTTCACCAGTTCTGCCGTGCAATTCCTAAACCACAGTAACTGCCAATTTTCCGATTTTTGGTTTATTGGTGATCTATAATCAGCAAATCTAAACGCATAATCCCAATCGATCGGTTTTTAATTTGGAAAACTGGAACATGGAAACTCGAAATCCCAAAAGCAGTAAGTGACTAGTTTTTCCTGCACAATGCAATATAAAGCGCAGTAAAATGGTCTACGGCTATGGTTTTTGAGCTGATACTGACTAAAACGCAGTACAGGTGTAGATTTTTATGATTTTTAGCATGTAAACTGATAGTATCTCGTTTATAAAGAAACTAATTAAAACACAGTATACAATTTTTATGCTAAAAGTGTTGTACTGCGTTTCCAGTTTCATAGATTAATAAGCATAATTACTAGTTAAGACGCAGTAGGAATAAAATAACGATATTTAAAGTGGTACACTACTGTTCAAATAAGTATCGTATTGTCATCTAAACTGCAGTAACAAGTTCATTAATGTACACATTATGCTGTATGTTGTATTACTTTCAATGGCAATAATACTAGCTAAAGGACAGTAGCACCCCAAGGAGCTGCAGTTTAGGCAGTATTTTTATGTTATTTGACTATTTTAACTGCATTTAGACGTTTATTTTAAGTGGCAAATTCGAGTTAGTTCCATCTCGGACGTTCAGTCCTTGAAGAGAGCTTATAGTGATATCGTTAGAACATCCTGTTTAAGGTAGTAAAATAATTCTTGACCTGTTTACAATTTCAAACAACCAAGATGTCGTCTGTTGATAAACGAATAAAAACTTATATAGTTAAACACATAAAGGTATTATTACCTAATTATTAGGTTCTTAAAAGACAAAAAATAACCTTCTCTTTAGTTTGTACACATTTAATTTTGCTATGCGAGTTATGGTTCATAGGCAGCGGTATCATCTTATTAAGCAATGCCTTGCCAACAAATATCATCGTTATGTCATAATATTGTTACATTTATTCTTGATTGCGGTACCTCGCCGTAACGTATGAAGTAGATTATACATATAAATTATACGAATACCGCCAATACCGGTCAATAATCGAGTATTTAGAGATTTGTATTTACCTGTTTTGGGATTCGATAAGATTGCTACATACGTTTTGGTTTAAGTTTCTTAAACGGTAATTCCAGATGCATTTAACAAATTTCTTTATGTTAGTTTAAATTCAAAGCTAAACATAAAATATGAAAATAAATTCTTAATCATTTCTTTCATTAATTGTTACATAATATAAAAACGGTGTTATTGAATTAGTCACGGATATTTAAGGGACTTTAATTAACATCAAAACAATTAAATTTCACTAGAAATTAAAAAAAAAAACATTTACTGAACAAAAAAGAACATTATAATTTATTTTCTAAATAATCATCCCCTATGTAATATCCTGTCAAGATGTTCGTTTAACACTGTCTGTCATGGCCTTATTAAAGGCCTCCACAAACCGGCCGGCGGTTCTAGAATTATGACTAAAGAGGTTTCATTTATTTATCTTATTAACAGGGTGCTTTAACGAAGCAAATTTGTTTCCTAGTTTTCTCCAAAAAACATAACAAAACCTATAACGTGTCATACATAAATATACTCCAGGAGCGGAGTACTATTGTAGTAATAGGTCATAATTAATGACAATTTATTCTTTTATAGGGTTTTGTATTATAATATACAGTATTCTAAAGACTTTTTGAATGATCACTGACACGAATACGTAAGAAATTATATTTATTAAAATTAATCGTAGAAGTGCTACGCCATAATCAGTCGTGAGCTTACTCATTGAAATCAATGTGAGGCTAAATATAATGTGCCATTTGCTATGATTACAACCGATACTGGTACCTTAAGTCGATTGTTATTTCATTGCTTAAGAAAATGTGGTAATAAACCTTAATTTTTGTCTAATTTTTGTATTATTGACGACAAATCCCTAAATAAACTGCGTTTTTCAAGTAAATTTGAAATCGTTTTTTACGTTCTTCTGTGTCTTACATTGGCATGAAACTTGATAAGCGTGTTTGAATTTCTTAATAATAAAATTATGTAATGCTGTTACAAAGTTTTGTTGTATTTTAATTACTTTATTTAAAAAAAACTATATTTTACTGCTGTGAATGAAGTTCGTAGCACGAAAATTCAATCAAAATACGAGTTAAATTACAGTACACTAGTCCCTTTTACTGCAGTTTAACCTGTAAAATGCCGCCTATCTATATAAAGCACGCAAAATTTGTGCAGTAAGTGGTAATTTTACTGTGTCTTAATTAGTAATTGTTATATTTTTCCCTATTTTTAAAAGCGCAGTACAAACACAGAAATTCGAAAAAAACACATATTTAATTTTAGAAAATGCAGAAGCACGTATTTTTTAATTTATCATATTGTATGATTTTAATACTTCATTTTGGACAAAAAAAATCTCAATAACTATCAAATCTTGGAAAATATATTACTTTAAAACTGTTTTTTGCTATTATCTCAAAATCGACTTTTGTCAGTTACTGTGGTTTAGGAATTGCACGGCAGAGTTGGGGAGGTACCCGATTTTTTTATTTTTACTATACCACTTTGTTGGCATTATTAATAAGTATGCCTGTACCAAATTTGCTGATTTCTAGTATTAACGGCTACTGAGCTATGCTGCGGACAGACGGAGAGACGGACATTGCCAAAATATAAGGATTCCGTTTTTGCCATTTTGGCTACGGAACCCTAAAAAGGAAACTTTTAGTCAAACTTTCTGGGCCATTTTGGAAATGGTGGAGGATCTTGCTCC
>JALPQI010019158.1:0-19660 GCA_025490895.1 Thaumatotibia leucotreta
CATCGCACGCGCCGAGAAACGCCCAACAACACGCGACACCTCCATCTGCTCGGTTGGCATTTGGAGCTTCAAGAAAACACGGCGATACGATCGCCCTATTACAATGAGTGCCAGTTTTACACGGGACGAGTTCTCCACGAGGAAAAGTCATCAGCGACGGTGACAGAATGTGGGGAGCAGCTCTACGGCTTGCTCCAAGTAGACGGGGAGGAGTTTGTGCTACAACCGACGGGGAAAGAGGACAGTGCAGGTGCTCACGTACTCAGGAGAAGAGATGTGTTTCTCTCGGAGCAGCCGGCGGCATATAATTTGACGGGAGACACTGTAGCTGATCTTGAACTTGATCTATCTGACGAGGATGCGACGCCGCCGATCCCGCAAGTACGTCTGCGGCACGACCGTGACCGCGACATCCAGGAATACCGAAATGTGAGAACAGTATCCAGACCTGTGTCAGGTGTGTGCTAGTTTACCAACAAGACAGTAATCTATTAAACTATTTTCAGAGACACCATGCAGTTCTGATACTTGGCGTATTTTATATTTACAGGTGTACAGGAACTGTGGTTAGAAATGGCAATTGTGGCTGATCACACTATGATGAAGTTTCACGGTCAAGATGAAACACGAGTGAGGCACTATATTTTAGCTTTAATGAACATTGTAAGTACATCCATATTCATAAAACCGATTGATGTGATATTTCTATGCGCGCCGGTATGTTTAGTACCTATTATTTTGTTAGTATAACGTTTTAGGTCAGTGCTATCTTCAACGATCCGTCAGTTAGTTCGAACATGACGCTCGTGATCAACCAGCTTTACCTGGAGAACGATCCTGTAGTCAAGTACGGGAACGTAAAGAAGACGCTTGAAGCTGTCAACAAATGGAACTACAAACATCTAATGAATTTACCGCCAGGTGAGGCCAATATATACTATATATAGGTATTATGACACTTAATTATACCTACCTACGCCGTGGTACAACTGTAACACGGCGATTTTAGGTATATTAACTAAAGTACCCACTGTTATTGTAAATCAATCTATAACACAACTTAATTGATAATTATAGATTATAGCATAACTCGCCCCCTTAAAACATAAGCAACCCAACATAACTATCTAAAGGACTGCGACCGTATAACATGGACGTCTAACGCCAGTACAAAAATGCCCCCAAAACCAATTGTTCAATTGTGTCAAGACGGAAGGACATAGTGCTTTTCTTAACACCACGCATATTTCGGCGCAACATCTTTGACAAATGTTTATAGAATAGCCAATCAAAATTCGGATGTGATTACAACTATTTTTAAATGGCGGTTTAAGTTTTTATAGGTTGATAATTTGATATTGAAATTCATTACCGTGGTGTATTGAAGAGGGGGTGACACTTGTGAACTAAAATTCACAACCGTTTTTGAAAGGCAATTTAGTGTGGCGTGCGGCTTCCATGGTTTATTTATTCGTAGCTAAAGAGTAACCAACAGATTGGCAAAAGCGGTCCTTTCTTTTGCGATTCAGATAAAATTTATAATTTTCAAACTGTACTGTATGTAGATATAGTTTAAAAGAGGCTCACATGGTAGTAGCAGTTGTGATACTAGTTAATAGGGTGGATCGACTTTTTTATTTTTGGAAATTCATAAAATAATCTTTATGAATGAATGAATATTTCAGACCAATGTCCATATTGCATTAATTAGTAATTACAAAAACAAAACAAACAAACAATTTTAAGATTTTAACCTAGTGTTAGTCTAACATCACAAACAACATGAAATATTATTTTTCTTATAAATAAATACATGTCACAGCCAAAATCAAATAAATAAATTAAATGTCAACAAATCATAAAAAATAAAAATAAAAATATGGATCGATACTTCGTGGGTAGAGAAACAAAAAATATTATGATCATTTTTGGATTTACTTTCATTTTGTACTTCGTTTATAGGCCCAAAGATCGACTCTATTTTTAAGGTTTTTTTAAGAATAGTCAGTAGTTTGTGGATATTTTCCGTTTTACTTTTATGTAGAAACAAAATAACATTATTTGTCATAAATTTTGAATTTGCACAATTTAATTACATGAAAATTATAACCAGTATCGGCAAAAACTGGTTTTCAACTTTGAGGCTCTTGCGACAGTACTTGCCAAATGACTACCGGAAAAAGATATCTTGTTAAAGAATGTTAGTTTTTAAGACCATCATTTTATTGGCCCGCGCTTCCAAAAATCCGAATAAAAAATTTTTTTTTCATACTTCAATGTATGAACCAAAATTTTTTTTCAAGAATTTCTGAAACGCGGCCCTATAAGAATAATCTGTCTAAAAAGTAACATCTTCAACAATATATCTTTTTCCGATAATCATTCGGGAAGTACTGCCGCAAGAGCGTCGAAGTTGAAAATCATTTTTTAGAGATACTGCGAACAATGCTCATATAATTAAACCACGCAAATCCAAAATTTATGCAAAACAATCTTATTTTGGCTATCCATAAAATTAAAACAGAAAATATCCATGCTCATCTGAGTTTTCTTAAAAAAACCTCAAAAATAAGGTCGATCTTCGGGCCTCTAAATGGGGTAAAATATCCAAAAATGGTCATACAAGTTTTTGTTTCTCTAGCCACATAGTATCGATTCGTAAAGATTATTTAATGATTATCCGAAAATAAAAAAATCGATCCACCCTACTAGTTAATGCTGCCACGATTTAAAATTAAATATGTAACATAATAATTATGTCATACAAATATGATCACATTTAGATCAGTCGCAAAGTTGTCTAGATAATAATTTATTAAAACTAAACTATGCTAACACGATTTAAAATTAAATGGATAATACAATAATTATGGCGTACACATGTGAACGATCTAGATCAGTCGCAAAGTTGTCTGAATAAAACTTTATTAAAACAAAACAATATTAATACGAAAGTTGGACTTGGTAAACTCCCTCTTGAATTTGCGACGGCCAGATATTAATGTTAATGTCAGAAACAAACTTAGAATAAAACAAATATATTTTGAACTCTGCACAGCAAATAAATTCCTCAAATAGATCTGTATTTAAAGTTCTGATACAAATGAAAAACAACTTTATAGGGAAATATTTAAAAATTTTCATCTTACGACTTATCAACTCTATCTTTCAGGCAGCTTTTGTACCTAAGCAATGTAAGATATATGGTGTTTTTTAGATAACAAGCATGTTACCTAAGTATAATAATTATATCAGTGTCATTGTACCACTTACCAAATTTTTTGGTTAGGGTAGCGCAAGAGACATAATCATAATATTTACTAGCGGGGTAGTTATAAAAATACGCAATCGAACTTTACTGTACCTAGGTATTCAACGCGGATTTTATTGCCTTTTTTTTTAGCTTAGGGTGCGAGAGTATAAAGTCTGAAAACAAAATTCAACCAATGTGCTATTGGAAAACGATTAAACTTACGGATTTAATCTCACTGGCACTTGTTTTTATTTGTTTCAACAATGAGAAAAAGAATATCAACAACAATAACAAATGAAAATTTACCCCGAGACTGCCGAGACATAACTTACCTGTGCTAGCCGCAAAAGCACGATTTCCACAAGCTGTTCTGTTTGCGGAAACCTGAAGGCGGTTTGCGGAATTCCGTTTGGAATTGACGATTACTTACCGCATATTGACGATTATCAATTTTATTAATTATTATCAACATGGCTCCCGCCGAAAATTTATGGGTACCTATGCCATTACGTAGTTTATTATTTTTCTTCTTGTTAAACGCTAGTAATAGCACATTTAACCTTTTCGCCGCCACGTCAAATACGAAAGCTGTCACTCAGACGCCACGTCAAACAAATTACAAATCTGAATTTGGGCTTTACGCACGTGCGTGTAGGTTTATATTGCTCTGCGGACCAGGACTTATATATCGGACCTTGGCGGTGAACCTCTGCTGCCAATATATCGGTCGTTGGCGTCCAAAAGGTTAAAACTATTAAAAGCAATTCCTCCTAGTCCATGTCTATACGTGCTCTCTCAAGAACTGTCAGAAAAAAAACCTAATGCGAAAAACCGAACGTGAATGCTAAGCTGTCAGGTTTTCGAAACGGTTTATTCAATTCGGAAACCTCATACGGAAATCGTGCGGCCAGGCTAAATTAAAAAACAAATTCAACATAAATTTTTTCGCGTTTCCATAAACTGTTCCATCCACATTCTACAGCAATACCAATATCCGTCAGATCGATATTCGCCGAGGCACTATAAATTGATCTTTATTGCATAACTAAACTCGTCGGTGCAGCCACTGGTACGAGTAATAAGAGCAAAATGTTATACGACTAGTAAAAATACTGCGATCATGTTTGTTTTCTGTTCGCTTTCCCGGTATAAGTTTATTCTGAATGTTTTCTTTTATTCGCTAATATTTAGTCGGATCGCTTGTTAGTTAAGCTATTTATGGATTGCGCTTAGTGCTTCCGATCAAACATTTAGATCTGATCAATGTAATCGTGTTACTCGTACTTATTAATTATTATTAATCATCATCATCATCATCAGCCTATGATAGTCCACTGCTGGACGTAGGCCTCTCCTATTAACTATGCGTATAAACGCATATATTGTTCCACGTGATCATTATTATTAATGATCACGTGGAACTGTTCTATATACCTACTATTTAAGTGCAAACATGGCATGATCTGTCACGCCGGTAAAAAAAACCTCTTTAGAAAATACGAATCTTCGACGTAATAGGTATCTACTTAGAATGTCTAAAAACTTCTCATTTATCGTCAACTTCCTAGATAAAGTAAGACCGTATATTGTGAATTCAAATCCATTTGTACTAATAATAACTTCCTGTGATAATGTAAGTTGAAATAAATGTAACTTGTTAGTCGGAAAACAAAATTTAAGTAGGTACCTACTTGTCATAAGTTACATCTCCACACCAATTCAAGCCATGTATCGAAATTTTAGGTTCCAAGATAAGTACCTATTATGGCCGAGCCACACCAGATTCGTGTGCGTGGCTTGTGCGTGGCGTGTGCGTGGTAGCGAAGGAAATGTCATAGTAGATGTCACATCGCTTGCAAGTTCCGTGCACGTGCACGCTACGCGATAATCGCCAAACGCCAATCTTTGTCTATGACAGACCGTGCCGGCTGGGACGCGGCGGCGTGGCTGACCCGCGCGCCGCTCGGCGGGCCGTCGGGCTTCGCGCCCGTGGCCGGCGTGTGCTCCCGCGAACGGTCCGCGGCCATCGTCAGGGACGAGGGGCTCACTAGCGCCTTCGTCATCGCTCACGAGCTGGCGCATCTGTAAGTTTTATTTTATTTTATTGTATAGTTTCAACACAAGTTTTCTGTTTATGTAATTATTTCAGTACTTACCGATTTAGAATAGAAAGTGAGCTCCAGTTGGGTGGCTGTAGCCCTACCGCGAGGCGCGAACTTTGTAATCCGAATTTAGAAATTTACGAAATTTACAATTTTTCCGGTAGTATTTAGGCCTGTTCCCGCGAGAGGTCCACGGCCATCGTAATGGATGACACCTCGTCTCTCACTAGTATCCGTAAGTACCTACCGATTTAGAATAAAAATATCAGTCTGGCTTCTGGTTGGATGGCTCACCCGTTACTAAGTAATTCGAATCGTTCGAATGCTGCTCATTGCTTCACTGTATTTTGAACGTCATTTTAGTAATCATATTGAGATGAGACAACAACGCTGTCTTACTGATTTAGTACTTCAATATTTTCACTCATATTTTAAAATAAAACCAAACTTAATTACGTCCGTATACCTATGTACGTATACCTACTGTATAATTTGGCAACACAAAATATTTCACGAGAAAAAATAAGTACCTAGGTATAATTACTTAATTACGTATATTTTTTCGAAAGACTCACCGCCCACTTCAGATAATAAAAGTTTCTCAATTCACCTCTTCTTCTAGTCTATCCATCATCATCATCAGAGTACCTATATTTACGAGCATAAAGGTAGGAATGAAAAAATCGATAGCAAAAACAGTCGAATCAGCAGAAATCTGAAACTTCGTTCCCCTTTTTGATGGTCCGCTGAATGCGACATCGTTGGCCACTTTCTTCTGGAACTTTCTCGATATAAATTCAATTACAAAAGTTTTCAGTTCTAAGTCCTGTAAAGGAAGCTTCATTGTTTTTTATTTTCATTCTTAATCTTTCACCATAAATTCAAGCATTGTTAAGGATGTTTCATTTTAAAAAATATGTGCCAATAGATAGGTAAGCACTTAAAAATAATATTTCATGTGAGTGGTTTCGATAATTTTAGAGAGAAATGATTCAAGCGTGTACCCACTACCATCCTTGTTTTGTTTTCCAACGTGTCCCCGACGTGCGTTGTACATTTTGTGTAAATCTATGCTCGCGGTGAAATGGCACGGGTCGGTGTAATTTTTCATAGAAAATACTGCAAACGAGCTGATTTCAAAGAGAGTTTTCAAGTATGTACAGGATAGGTATAATCCTTTTTAATATCAGATTATACTGTATGTCTCAATTATTTCCTAAACATACAATCGAAAAAAAATGGTCGTTATAGTACCTAATGTCGTGTAAGTCTGTTGAAATTTTAGTGTTTAAACCAACCGCCATGGTTGATAAAATGTATGGAAAAAGGAGCTTTTTAATCAAGACTTGCTATTTTTATATCCACGGAGTTATCTGACATTTTTTTTTGGATTCTATGAAAAAAACAGAGAAAATTCAATACAATTGGATATTAAATATTTTAAAAATCTATTTGAAACAACTTACAGTATTTTCCATGAAATTTTATACCCGACCTCGTATTCTTTGACCGAGAGTGATAAATTAAACCAGGCAATTGTCACATTTACCTATGCCCTCGCCGTTATTTTATTTAATATTTTCAGCAAAGTAATGTAGGTGTCATGGTTTTAGTGTCATCCTGTAAAATCTATATCAAGCTGTTCGAATGCATGTTCTTTTCTCTTGCGATCTTCAGGTATTTATTTGAGCTCAACACTACCTAGAAAAGAAAGATAATCATTGACATAATTTATCACAATGTTCTTGGAGTAATATGACTATCAAACCTATCATATTCCACTGCAGCACGTGTGCTCTAAAACGATACCTCTCGGCAGTCTAGGCACTTCAATACCTTTTATAGACATGACGACGCCACCAACATCTTATTCATCATACTAAACTTGGGTACCTGTGGTCTTATGCTTTGTATAGACATCCTGCCTTATTAGGACTTAAAATTGGTCCAGAGGATGTCGGGCTGCGCTCACTTTAGGGTTCGACGGCTCGTAGTTGTGGGTATAAAAGATGATCCACCAGAAAAAAATACAAATACCAATAAGTAAATTTTGAAAAATTCATCACTGTAATTAAAATGTCTACAGGGTGAACGATATGAAGTGTTACCAATTTCAAAGGACTGCGATGTTTTAGTTGCAACAATTTATTACTATAAGTAAGAAAAAACAAGAGGAAAAATATTAAATTTTGTGATTTAATTTACTTTTAATCAATATACTACCCTTTGCCTTGACTATGGTCTTCAAATGGTAAAAAAATATTTGCTCGCAGCTCGTTTGTGACCACTGTGTAGTGGTATGTGCCAGTGAAATACGATCGCTTTCTTCATTGCATTTATACTAGCTTGGTTAATTGCTCTCACCTTTTTTAAAAAGACCAGATAGACCAGATAAAAAGTACGAAACTCACAGCACTAGAGAAATGGCACGTGAAATTCGGTTTTCAGTCATTTTTTGTTCTTACGAGCTTTATAAGCCGAAGCTGTTTCGTTCTTATGTTTGGGGTCTACAACCCAAATGTTTGCGTGAGACTTCAATGCGGTGTCCAAAACATTATTTCCGATAATAAGCCGCTATTCCTTTGACACCAGACTTAATAAAATCTACCTACTTGGTAACACTTCATTTTGTTTACACTCTAACAGTATGTAGCGACATGCTCTAAAAATTTTTTATTTTAGGTAGGTATACAAATCTGTTGTTATGTTTTAGTTATTTGGTGATCCTATATTTTTATTATACAGAATAATCTTTATTTTTTCTTTACCAATAAAATTGTCGCTATCACTAGATTGGGAGAGCCTTATTTTACTCAAAACCTCCGAATAAAGTAGTTAAACTAAGTTCAGGTAAATCTACATGTGCATTCAATGCTTAAATTGCATTATTATTATTGATGATCGATTGTGCAGTAATTTACTACCATAAATTCTATATTAAGTATTTCAGGGTTAACGACTTATTAAGATAAGGTTCGTGGTAGCCTATTAGATTTAATTATATAGATACTATAAGTAGTTTAGGTAATGAATAGGGTTAGGATTTTGGTGGCATTTATGGAACAGAGAGCAGTGGAGTTGATGTTACAAATATTTTTTACTTGAATAAATGATTCACTTGTAAAATAATAATGAAATAGTGTTTAGTTCAAGCTGGATTTATCAATGAATTTAAATAAATAACATTAATAAAATTTTTGAGAATCTAGAAAAATATTAATTTTCAATAAAAATGTCGAATAAATGATAAAATATATTTGTTTGATTTTCAAGGTTCTAGTTTTCTCGAAGCCCATAAATATTATATAATAATCATAAGCTATATTATAAAAAAAAATGATTGAACTTCATTTCATAGGTAGTCAAATATTAATACAATAAAATTATTTAATACTTAAAATGGGCGAAACCCTGTTAAATAGAATATATTTATGTATTATTTTTGATTAATTAATTATTCAATCAATCATAAACAATTTGAGCAACGACTCCACTGTTCTCTGTTTACCTAATGCCACCAAAATTCCTAACCCTAGTAATGAAGTAAGTTTCAACGATAGGTACACACTTTAATTAATGGTGTTGCAGTTAAGATAATTTTATTTTGTTACGTTTTGTTAAAATATTTTAATAAAGTTTATGAATCCATAAACCATATAGTTGCCAATTTCTAAGAATGAACTTTTGCCAGTTAAAGATTAATCCTTATTAATATGATCCTTTTCACCATTTTTCCGTCAGTCTTAACATCTTATACGGTGTAAGTATAATACGGGCGAAGCTCTTAACGGGTGTTAGTTTACGACATAATAAGTACATTCAAATAACTTTTACTTAAAATTAGAGCAACTAAATTTTCCATACAAAATAATTCGGCGCGCAATGTAGAGCAACATACGCGAGTTAAGCACTCGTTGACAGCTAATTTCAAAAGCAGGTGACATAACTGCCATATCAACAATAACAAATGTTCGTACCTACATTGCTGCTCCGAAAATCTTAAAAAAATTCTGGTGTCTAAATTAAGAGTAATTAAAAAAAACCTTGTCATCCATGATTACACTAATGAATCCCATGCCTGGTTTAGTTGATCGCCCGTATTAGATTTACACACTGTATATAAGGGATATTTTCAAACTCTCAAAAGTTAAGTCTTAGAAATCTACAACTATATTGTAGATGCCTGTAATATACCTACTTCATATAAGAGTGTGTAAGCATTGAAACGGTAAATCGGGCTATTAATTATGTCAGGAGCGGCTCATGGAGATGGAATCAAATGTAAAGTATACGTAATGTATTTGATTTTAGACTAGATTTTGTTACATGATTTTTTTAAGTACACTCACCGGCAATAGTATCTTGCACTATGAAGGCCGCATAAATATGTGACACGCTCTTATGTCAGTATTGTATCTGATATTTTTCCGGGTTTCATAGACTAAGATACTCTATAGGCACCATGAACTACTGCCGTGAATTTAACGCGGACTTACACTTTTTAGACAAGTATTCCCTAGGGAATTTCACTTTTGTATTACTCTGGCGGTGCAAGCAATGGCGCGCTTAGAAAGCAAGTGTGAATTTAACGTGGACTTACATTGTATCCCTTTCGTCGCTCACCAATTTGAGCGGGATGAATAGAAATCCCGTGGTAAACTCAAGGCCGGAGCTTATGATAGTACAGCCACGGCAGCAATCGTCATCTTGTAGTTAGCTTCTAATTGACAACGTTTCAAAATATTCGCACTAAAATAGATTTTATTTTTTTAATAAAAAAATACGTGTAGGTTATCTTTTAATATTGAGTTCTTTCAAAAAGACAATAAAAACTAGGCCTAAAAAATATGAAATGTTGTCAATTAGCACAGAAAATAAGCAATGCAGACATAGACGTGCGTAGGGTGGATCGCGGTTGTATGAGTTTTTATTTTTTTATTTCAAACGTAATGGGCTAGTGAAAAGTAGATGCTCTGCTTATTACTTTAAAAGGAAATTAACTTATTTTTTTAAATTTCTTACTTTTAATACTGCCCCAAGCCTGTCAAACATCAACCATATTGTAATCTGTGGGCCACATTTTGGCAAAGATAACTATAATTTTGGTGTATCGTTGTAGTCTGCGTCTGATAATAGTTATAGAGACTAGGCTAGAATCGCGGAAAATAATGCCGGTATTTAACACAAAGAGAGATTAACTAATGTAAGCGTGCGAAATTTTGACAATTTTCCAAGGTATTTTCTAAGATAAAAAGTCATGCTAATTGCAAGAAATGTGTACTACTAGATTATTTGTATCTTTTTTAATAATAAATAGATGATTTGAATATTTTTATTTTCTTTTAATGGCCTTAAACACCGACTTAGATCTGTCTATAATTTTCATATTTTCAGTGGTCTTGGGGCAGTACAAGATGTACGAATATTAAGAATTGACCATAATATTTTTCACTTACTTTATTATGGAGCACCGATTTAGAACTAGCCCATTTCGAAAATCGAAAAAAAAAAATATTCGATCCACCTTAATAGACAGTAGGTATCGTTTGGCATCGGAAAACTCGTGGTAGCGGTGCTGGGTGCTTAGACAAGTTGCCAATCGCTAACGCTTAACCATTAATCGTAAACGAAAGGCAGATAACTGTCTTTGTCGCACTAATATGAAAGAGTGACAGAGAGGGAAAACTACGATACACTACTAAGCGATAGCGATTGGCATCTTGGCTAAGCGTCCTGTACCGTCAAGTGCAAAAATATGTATCGAAAGGATGCTCTTTACGATGTTCTATTACACAGAATATGCACTATAAACATATTTTTGAGCATTTTTATGCACACCTTGATTGACTGTATCTACGTGTAGGTACTCGTTTGAATGATTAGGTACTGAAGTAACCACCTTGGGGTTGCCACCTTTTTTGTAAGGCAAAATAGTATTTTTATGAAAATGTTTAAAAATTACAGGAAAATGAGGAAAAAAAATAGTATACCTACACCTATTTATCCTTCTGTTTCAAAATTCCAAGCAATCACTAAATTGAAGCCACTGGCGATATGATAAAAATATAGTATTTTACGTTTTATATTGCTATTTTAGGTTTAGTTATTATATAGTACAGTCGAGTAAAATGTATAGTACGATACTATAATATATTATGGTACGGGTGGCAACCCTAAACCCAGTCCAGTATCAATCAACAGGTATTTAAAGGGCACCAACATATTTATTTATCTGTTATTTAAATGTGCAAAAGTTAGCTGTTTTCATAATTTACACGGCCGGTGTGCAGTTCGGCGCGTAAGATTTCGCGGTTGTCACGAACTTGCTCGTTCCACAAACATGTTGTTTCAACATCTCATGTAAACACGGATTGACGTAGCAAAAGTTTAAAACAAGCGGTTTTAACAATAACAAAACGTTTCTTGGCAAATATTAGAGGAAGTACCTACTACCTACATACCTACTTGCATTTTCCCTTTGTGTCTGAGTTATCCTTAGCCGGGTGATATGTGAATTTAATTAGAGTTCATTGTTTGGTTTCCATTAAGGTTTAAATGCGTCCCACGGTCGTCTGTGGACGGATGTAGCTGGCCCTTTATTGTCATCGCTTACGAATGCAGTGTGCTTATATGAGCTGCCACCGTGTTAATAACGCGGACTTACTTTTTGTCCGGTTCACTCGCACTAATACGCGAAATGGGTGAATATCCGAGCGTTTCAACCGCCTAATTTTGTTGGCATCATTTTTACCGAAGTTTCCAAACGTCTCAATGTGAAACTTCGTCATTTGTAGAAGGTACCGTGCTTCCTTCAAATGACAAAGTAGAACATTGTAACGAATAGAAACTTCGGAAAAATGATGCCACCAAAATTAGGTGGTTGAAACACTCAGAAGGCCGAGTGTAGGTAGATAATAACTTATAAAAAACGCCTGGATCGCGTTTACGTTTTCATCGTTAATTTCATACAAATGACGATGAAAACGTAAACGCGGTAGAGACGTTTTTTATAAGTTATTATTATTACCTACACTCGGCCTTCTGTTATTCACCCGAAAACGAAATGGATAGAAAGTAGGTAAGTCCGCGTTAATAACGCAGCTACAGCACACAAAAGTCCCATAATATATAGACTCATGTACCTAGGAACCTATTTCATACATTACAAACATTCCTCACACCAAAACTATTTACTTTAGCAATGCGATGTTCCAAATTCATTATTTTAATTTTAGTATCTTTGTATAAGCGCCTACACAATAAAATTACCATTTGGTACCGTTACGCATAGAAGCAGTTGACTGTATTGGAGATGGCACTAGTCACATTTAACAACATAGGTACAACAATAGTACATACTAAATTAGTGATACACATCTTGTACAATTAAATAAATAGCTTAATATTGGTAAAAACTGACATATCATGAAGATCATGAAATGATAATAATTATGTAACACTAATTACGCAAGTGTAAGATTTTTGAAAGTTACAAATGTTTGTTTTATTTAACAAACGGAAGTCTCCTTGCCTGAGGATTATTAAAAGTCGTGAAATTTTTAAATCCTCTGACATGATCAGTTTTTTATGGTATCACGGTTTACCAGTCAGGTACTTTGGAAGATCTTCCGTAGCTTTGTGTCGTTTTTAAACCCATTACTAGAGATATTTGAGGTCTGGAAAACTAGTTGAAGCTTGTTTTAGAAATGTAGCTATGGGTAGCCTGAGGCGAGCACTTCCTGAGTTCAGTGAGCAATGACAATAGGGCCAAGCCTTTCTGTGACCGCGGGTGTGACCACAATCCCGGGCCTGCGACTGCCGCCCTTGATCGCACTTAACGACCATCGCTTGCAATATGGCCGAGTATTATACCTAGATCTACGATTGAATTTTATACGCATAGTTAATAGGAGAGGCCTACGTCCAGCAGTACAACAGTAGTGCAGCAGTATTAACGTTTGTCTCTAAAATATGAGTGATAATCGTGAAAGTTTAAATCAATATAAATGTATACATATTAATGAACTCGAACTTAACAAGTCGTAAAAAAAAAGTACGTTTGAGAATATAGGTCCCCACGGGAAACATCGTTCAGAAAGACCATCTTAACACATTTTTCACAGTTGGGATCACGATCCCGTAATCACCCTGTATTGGACACAAGTTTGCCTTGTGAATAATGTTCGTCGGAATACAGTTACATACTTACACACTACGCAGATATTCAGCGGAATTCCCGGTCCCTGGTTTAAGTGAATCATGTGTCCATGTGGACAACAAAGAACCCTTTACATCGAGGGGCACGGCAGTGGCCCGCAAAGTCGAACACGAACTAAACACTTCCGTAGGTACATACCATCCTTTACTGAAAGCATTTCGCCGCATATTTGAGAACCTCTGGGTAAAACCAAAACGCAGAAATTGTCGCTATCCAGTAAGCTATAATTACATCCGTAAAATCCAAACAGTTCAGAAGTTAAGAGAAAGTTAAGTTTCGCATTTATGACATTCATTCACTCGCTCATGATCATCAGAATATAACTATTACTTCCCATAAACTCAGAGAGCTGAAATTTTGGTACAAAGTTAAGGTCCCTTTCTGCGATTTCTTTAGTAGACAGGTATTAGATTTAGTTAATGTTTTGTGACTTGGTTATTGAAAAGTAGAAGACACCCTTGTATACCCTTTTTTCATCCGTTTTTAGAGGTAAACAAGCAGCTCCATCGAGACTTGGCTAGTTTTTTACAGAATGTTTTTGTCGGGATTCTAATTACAGTTTGTCAGCAAGAACGGTATACAGTGCATCTTACTCCTACTACTGGTGTAATGTAGGTAGGGGAAGTGTGATGCGCTGCATACTGCGATGCAGATGCTGCTACTGTTTTTCAACCTATTTTGCTGTAACACAATCAATAAAATGTGACTTCGAATACCTTCATAGAACGGTACCTACCTGGCTACCTATATCGAAGTGATGGTACAGCACGAGTAACTTACCTAATTCAACTTTCAACTGTCTAACATATTAACACTGAAATATAATTAAACGGTAAAGTCACTACGCGCGACTTGTTTCGGAGAGCCTAGTCTCTATTGTCACAGTATAATAAATAGTATCCATTAATTATTAGCTAAGAACTGAGCCCGCCACACCGCAACGCGGCTTCTTATACTTACTAATTACCAGCAGCACTTAAGTAATTAATTGTGATAAAATGTTACAAATAGGCAAAATAATGAAAAATACGTAAGTACGGCGGGGGGATCTATGCCCATGATTAATGTTCAGGTACCTACATAATAATATTAAGATTTCGTTGGCTGACAAGCAAAAAGTTATAAAAACTGGCACTACTCTTAGTAATCTCTTATAGCAGTATTGAATCAGAACTGAGAACAGGGGGTTACCATGACGTACTAATACTGTTCAGTTTAGGTCGAGAGAAAGTGACAAGGCTATACCGAGTCGTATATCACTGTCCCTTTCTCTGAACCTAAACTGAATCGCATTAGTACGTCATGGTAACGCCCCGGTACTTCAAGTAAGTATTTGTCACTTACTGAATCTTGGTTGTCAACTAACGATTATTAGAGACGATACATTGTAACCAGATTTTATCCGCTGTTGTATATTGTGTTCTTAATTGAGTCTAAGTAATTAGAGCTTGTACAGTTTGGCCTGTTTTAGACCCCCCCATCCCCCATGGTGATATTTGGTGATGTTTTGTGGACCCCCCGCCTAGCCAACATGACGTGTAATTTTGCCAACTTAAGGAGTCCTTTTAATACTTAACACTAGAATTTACGCACTTTTTTGCAAACTACGAGGTAAATGTTGCGAAGTTTTAAAACTTAGTATTTAAAAAATATTTTATAAAAAAGTAAAGTTTTTTTACTGGTTATAATGCTGTTCAACAGATTCGAGTGTAACAAAAAATTACACGTGATTTGTCCGATGACCCCCCTCCCCTATGGTGATAATTGGTGTTTTTTTCTTACTTTACAGTAAGACGTGATTAATGGACAAGCCTTTAGACTTCAGGTAGGTAGGGTACTGATTTAAAGTCCTGGTTACCACCTATGCCTATGCCATTGTAGTGCCAAGCCTTTACTCGCATATTTCATTAATAGTTAGTCATGGAGACATTATGACAAAAAATTGAATTTTATTTCACACTTTTGTACGAAATGATGTCATTAAACAAGTTTAACTGATGATTACCAGTAGTTTTAACATGATAGTGTGATGTTAAAGAATCAGATAAGTATACCTACTTACAAGAATTTATCATATGTCATTTGTAGATATTTGTGATACTGATAAGTGCCTAACTAGTATGCTTAGTTTGTCCTGCTTTGGTCTTTAAAATGCAACTTCACGTTTTACTGCAAGGCGGAACGGAGATGTTTGTTATAATTCAAAGGAAGTTTGTTTGCAATTATGTAGCGCAAAAAACGATTATTTTTAGACGAAGCTTCTTTATATTTTAATATTTTAAATTCAAATAGAGGACGATGCTACAATGTACATGTTGGCTTCGAAATGGGCTGTAAAGATTTTTCATAAATATTTATTTTAAAATGGAATGCTAATCTCCTTTAGCAGATTCACATAAATACCTACATCAAAATGTGGGACCTAACTTATGACGGAACAAGTACCTACTTACATTTAGATAATTTTCAATTAGATTAACAAATTTACATTATGAATTTTATCCATACATTATAAGTCCGCTCGCAATCTAATGTAAAAGGTGCCTAATTATCCCATTATATGAAAACGGTTATAACATTATTTACAACTACATTGCTCCTCAGTAAATCGTAAAAAATGGTGAAGTTATAATTAAATGTAAGTGAAACTGTATTTAAATAAATATACAAAGAAAAATAGAATAAAATAAACTAACAAATACTACACGTTAACAAATATTTACAAATAAAAAATAGGGTCGAGCTCCGTGCCTGATGATAGGGTGCCCAGAAGGCTGGCGGAATTACCTCGCTGAATAGCAATTGCTATTCGCTGGGCGAGGTTGGTCACCGGTGGCGTCTAAGAGCCGCTTCTTAAGCCCTTTAAATATTTCGTGGGCTCTAGGTCCCCAGGGGCCAAGTGTTTCTACACAAAACGGCACAAATATGAGGCTGGATAATATAAGTTAATAAAACCTCATTATTAATTATTACAATAATGAGTCGTAAGCCTTGATTAATTTGTCACCCATATTTGATTTACACACTGTATACCTACATAATACATTGTTGCTTTAGCGATATAGTTATGTACAGTAATAATAAAAATGCAATTCGCGTATTATTGACTTATTCAACACATAATATATGCTGCGGAGAAAGTAATTACAGTTAGGCATAAGCCCACACCTTGGTTTACGAGCAATGTTCGGTACATCAAGAGACTGAGAGATAGTGCTTGTACTCTGTACTCTAAATCGAAAGACAATGTACATAAAGAACAGTACAAGTCCTTGAGAAGTTTGTTCAATACCAGTCTCTTTTTTGAAAAACGAGCTTTTTATGAACACCACGTAAATAGGTACTTGAACGATTCTAAAGCTCTTTGGTCGAATCTCAAGCGCTTTGTACTGCCTAGGAAAAAGGACACATATATCCCGGATTACTTAAATGATCCTGAGCAAATAAATCGTCATTTTCTGGAAGTTCCTGGGACGGACAGCCAGGATATATCATATCTTACTTATTTTGAATTTCATAGGTATAGCACTGCTACTTTTAAGCTAAGCACGGTAAATGAATCAGATATTTCCAAAATTCTCTTAGGGTTCAAATCTAATGCTATGGGTGTCGATCGTATATCTTTGGATATGATCATTGCCACGTTGCCTGATACCTTGCCGGTTATCACTGAAATAGTAAATAATGCAATTACGTCTTCAACCTTCCCTGGTATCTGGAAAACAGCAGTGATTCGACCGATACCCAAATGTAATAGTCCCTCGAGTGTTCGCGACTTTCGTCCTATCAGCCTGTTACCGTTTTTGTCTAAAGTCCTAGAAAAGGCTGTATACAATCAGGTCTTCCAATACTGTGAAAAGAGCTCTTTATTACCAGCGAAGCAGTCGGGCTTTAGAAGAAAGCATAGCACGAGCACGGCTCTTCGTGACGTGGTTAACAGTATTCTTACATCACAGGATGAAGGAAATGGGACAATTCTAACACTTCTTGATTTTTCTCGTGCTTTTGATTCTATAAATATTGCACTCTTGCTGTCGAAGTTAGCATATTACGGTTTCGATAATTCCACTGTAAAATTTTTCAACAGTTATCTTACAAACCGCCAGCAATTTGTCGAAATTAGGATGGCTAATGGGTCAGCTATTCATTCGGCAGCCCGACCTGTTAAAAGAGGTGTACCCCAAGGTTCAATTCTTGGCCTTTTGTTGTTTATTCTTTACTCGGCCGATATTGTACGTAGCATCAGACATAGTAAATTTCATTTATACGCTGACGATTTGCAGTTAATGGTGCCTTTTAATAAAAATGACCTTAGAGCTGCCATCCACGTAATGAATGAAGATCTCTCCAATATAGCTGTATGGTCTGCGAAAAACTCCTTAGTTTTGAACCCAGCTAAGTCAAAATTCCTCATCCTTGGAAGTAAGAAACAGATAGCTGGTTTTACGCAGTGTGTTGATGTGCAAATTAATGGTATCCCGATTGAGAGAGTGTATACTGCTCGAAATTTAGGTATTCTGATGGATCCTCACCTGCGGTTTGAAGAGCATGTTATTGACACTGTTCGCATCTGTTTTTATAGGTTAAAGGTACTTTACGGTATCCGTAATTTCATTTCAGTAGATATGCGAATAAAACTCTGCGAAGCACTCGTGCTGTCTAAATTTAATTACTGTGATTCAGTTATCGGCCCGTGTCTCTTTAACAAAACTCGCAAACTAATTCAAAGGGTTCAAAATGCCTGTGCCCGTTTTTGTTTTACCATTCCTCCTCGGACATCGGTTTCACCTTACCTGACCACTGCTGGTTTGCTTAGGATGGAGCATAGGCAGCACCTCCACCTGGCCTGTCTTCTTTTGGATGTTATTAAACTATGCAAACCGACGTATCTTTCGGAAAAGTTAATTTGGCGACAACAGAAGAGGTCTGAAAGAAAGGTAGGTAATTTGAAGCCTCTCATTGCCCCTAAATATAAAAGTGCCGCTTTTCGAGGTAGTTCGTTTGCCACCTATAGCATAAAAAAAAAAAAAGTTTCCGATTCCAGGCTTCCAAATGCTGGAATGATTTGCCACCTCCAATCAGGCTTTGCGGCTCCAGATTTACCTTCAAACGGAAATTACGTGAATTATTATTAGATGCACAAAGTAAATCTTGACCCATTGTCTTAGTTTAATTTACTCTCCATATTTGCTAGCGCAATCAAAACACACAACACAATTTTAAATGTTCACACTTCACCTTGTTTGTTCACTATATTTTATTATATTGTATATTACGATTAATTATTTGCACTTAAGTTCCAGTAACCTAATACTTTTACCTTTTACCACCTACCCACTTTATTATTATAATTAGCTTAATAGCTAACGTACGGTATGACGCCATACATATAGTTAGATGGTTAAATAATAGATTTTATTTTATTTTATATTTTGTGTATACAACCTTATTATTATTTATTTATACTGCTTGTCACTACACTGGGCCTTGGCAGAATAACAGCGTTGCAATTTTTTGCGAATTGCAACATTATGCTGAGTCAAAGCCTTTTCCTTATCGCACACATTGCTGGACACAGTTAGGTTGATCATTATTTATCATGTGTATAAACACAATAAACACTATTTTATCCATGTGATAAAATAGTGTTACCTTATGTAAGTAAAACCCTGGCCAGATTGTTGTACCCTACATTATTTTTAAGTTTTGTGTTAACTTCGTTTTCTGATTGTTAAGTCCTGCGTATGTGTGCTTTAGTGAATAAATTACTTTTTCTTTCTTTTCTTCTTTTCATTATTAATTGAGACAAAGTAAAAACTTGCTGTCAAAATTGTGTAATTTCAGATTAGTGTATTTTGTGTAATACCTACACATTCTTAATTAATAAGTAAGGTTAATGAATGTGTAGGTATTACACAAAATACACTAATCTGAAATTACATTGTTGTGTAATTATGCGTATAAAAGGTACAGGTATCATTATTGATGTATATAAATAGCATAATAATGTATTTATCTTCATTTTTACTCGCTACATTATCTATATAAGTAATCTTATTGGCTACCTATAAACGTGTAATAAATATT
>JALPQI010019159.1:0-20786 GCA_025490895.1 Thaumatotibia leucotreta
GTACATTAACTGCAAAGGATTGCGCCACCGTCTTGTGAAACTGATTGGTTAGTATTCTATGGGTTCTGTTATTCAGAGAAAATGTACAATTTCGAACGGGGCGCGTGTCTCGTACTAAATAGTATCCTTACCATGTTTTTACGTACGACAGCTACGAACAAATAAAACATAGAAGCCGCACGCCATACTAAATTGCCTTTCAAAAACAGTCCTGAATGTTAGTTGACAAGTGTCACCAACACTCCAATGCATCACGGTAATGAATTTCAATATGAACCTATAATAAAATATTTTAAAAATAAAAATAAAACCGCCTTCAAAAATTCGCCCGAACTAAAAAGTTAAAAATAATTTTGGTTCCTACTTCTTAGGATTTCCTACCCAAACCTTTAAACCTTTTACCCTATTCATTGAAATAAAACATTATGGCTAGGTACCCTACAGATTTCTTAGAAGTCGGTGCCAAGCCGAATACGTTCATAGGTATATATATTAGATAGAGCTTTGCAACTTACTGTCACTCCGATTACGCTTTTATCAACAGAATGGTCTGCCTCAGTCATTTTCATGAAAGCATAACCGGAGTGACAGTAAGTTACAAAGCTCTATCAAATACATATAAGTACTCGCGAAGTGAACATATTTGGCTTGGCACCGACTTCTAAGAAATCTGTAGGGTACCTAGCCATAATGTTTTATTTCAATGAATAGGGTAAAAGGTTTAAAGGTTTGGGTAGGAAATCCTAAGAAGTAGGAACCAAAATTATTTTTAACTTTTTAGTTCGGGCGAATTTTTGAAGGCGGTTTTATTTTTATTTTTAAAATATTTTATTTTACATCGTTATTCAGTATGCTCTAAATACTTATAATTAGAATGTACTGCACTGTAGTAGGCCATAAAACCTGAACTGGCGAACTTATATGAATACAAAAACAATTTCAAAGGTAACAGACTTAGCATGCCAATATTATTTATAGAATCACTAACCGCTAACCGACATGTCATAACTACTAAGCAAACACTTGAATAGATCTCGAAAATGTATGACATTTGTTATATACAAAGAATGATCCTCCAACCCCTAATCGTTAAGGAGTTATTCCTTTCATCATCAGCTCACCAACATGAGACTATGACCACCTAAAGGCAAATACTCGAATAGCCTCCAAAATATATGAAATATGTTATATTTAAAGAATTATCCCCCAACTCCTAATCTCCAAGGAGTTGTACCTTACATCATCAGCTCACCAACATGAAAGGATGACCACCTAAAAGCAAATACTCAAATAGCTTCCAAAATACACGAACTATGTTATACTTAAAGAATTATCCCCCAACTCCTAATTGCTAAAGAGTTGTACCTTCCATCATCAGATCACCAACTTAAGATGTTCATGACTAGATGCAAATACTTGATAAGTCTTCGAAAATAAATGAAAAATGTCACGTGTGCCTACAACATTTGAAGAGTTCCCTCGATTTCTCTAGGATCCCATCATCAGATCTGGATTCGGTGACAATGGGACCAACTAGAAGGTATACCCTTTCAAACAAAAAAAGAATATTTCAAATCGGTCCACGCGTCTTCGAGTAATCGGGGAACATACATAAAAAAAAAAAAAGATTTCGACGAATTGTAAACCTCCTCCTTTTTGAAGTCGGTTAAAAACAAAACCGCCATTTAATAAAAATAGTTGTGATTGGTCCGTCAAAGTTTTGGTTGGCTATATTCTGTAAACATTTGTCAAAGATGTTGCGCCGAAATATGCGCGGTGTTAAGAAAAGCGCTATGTCCTGCCGAGTGCCGATCTTAGCAGAATTTAACAATTGTGTTTGGGGGAATTTTTGAGCTGGCATTAGACGTCCATGTTATATAAAATTATGGTCGCAGCGTACGACCGTCACTATTAAGGTGCGTTCAAACTAAAAGAGCATTCGCTGTTCTAACCTCCCACTCTACGAAATTCGATCGGTACACAGAACGTGATTGGTTGATTTCGTAGAACGGGCGCTAGGAACAGGGAATGCTCTTTCGGTTTAAACGCACCTTTAGTAGTCTAAGACCGGCCATACACGGACCGATTCAAGCAGTCAATTTGTTTGGGAACTGTAGCCGCCAATACGCAAGTACGAGCGAGATGGATAGAAAGTATACGCGCGTTAATAACGTAGCGGCAGCTCATGGTAGGGCTACTGAACGGTGCAGAAAAATACTATAAAAATTAATGCAGGCTCGCACCAATACGTGTGTATGAGCGTGATAGAAAAGTAAACCTGCGTTATTACCGTAGTGGCAAGTAACTGCTGCGTTAGGTTTTACTCGATACGTGGGTGAATATCTGAGCGTTTCAACCGCCTAATTTTGGTGACATCATTTTTGCCGAAGTATCTAAACGTCTCAATATTATACTATACTTCGTCATTTGCACAAGGTACCGTGCCTCCTTCAAATGACAAAGTAGCACATTGTAACTAATCGGCAAAAATGATGCCACTAAAATTAGGCGGTTGAAACGCTCAGATATTCACCCTTTTACGTACGACCGTTACTCTTAGCATTATCTGTTCTATCCCCCTACTCTACGAAATTCGATCGTTACACGAAACGTGATTCGTTGATTTCGTAGAGTGGGGGATAGAACAGCGAATGCTCTTTTGGTATGCATGCACCTTTATAGATTAGTGTGACTGTGAGTGCGATAGAATACTGGTGTTAGAAATTTCGATAATCTGCCTCTGTCACAGTAATGGCGCCATTTTGGGAAAGAGATGAAAGCTCGAAATTTCCGACTTTCGAGATCACGGTAGGCCTTCTGAAAAGGCCAATTCATGGTAAGGATATTGGCTTTCGCAATAATGTGCGATATCTTTCACTGCGCAAACTAGAGTATTTGTTTTGTGTCAATAGAAGTTTCTACCAACGAATTCCTTATTATTAGTTATTAAGTTTTGATCATATTTAAATTTTACTACTTAGTCAATAAAATTATGTAGGTATTGATTTTATTAAATTTATAGGCGTATCGTTGTGATTAAGTTAGGTTTTTAATATCTTGGACTGTACGAGTGCACGACTATAAAGAAAAACTTAAAATACTTACTTCAATATTTATAGCTCTTTTCAAACGAATGTATAACTAAAATAGATACATAAACTATTTACAATAAAGACGCTTAGGTCTTATTAAAGACTGGTTCCGCTTTTAGCTCGTACAGTCGCCATCGTCTGACGACGACTGCCTCTGCTTCTTCGAACCGATGAGAAAAGCCCACGAGAAGCTTCACACCATAATTTTAATAACAATGTTTTCAAATTACACCTTGCACGGAAGTGGTTCCTACGTGAGGCCCACTTTACATCTCATTATGAATGCAGTCTACATTACACAGAGCACACCATAGACAAGAAACTTTAAAGACGTCCTTTATTTGAGCATTTTTGCAACACTTTTTTACTCGCGTCTAAATAAAATTAAAATAAACATCATCTCACCCTCTCTCAGTCCACGGCTGGACGTAGGCCTCTCCTATTAACTATGCGTATTAACGCCTTAGGAGGTAATTGCCCATAACCGCCATGCCGGATAACGTTTGGTAAACGCAGTACTGTGTCCACTATGATGATGCTGCTGCCCATCATTAATCTTCTATAAATTAATATACATTGACTCTTCAATTCCTCTAGTCGACTCTTAATTACGACACCCACGGGAAGATTTGGGGTGGTAACAAATAACTGCCGTCACCACGCGGCGAAAGATCATCTAACATCACAAAATCATCGCTCTATTTCAGTCCACTGGGTACCTATAGGCCTTTCACATTAGGAGACAATGCCCATAATCACCACACTTCGCGGAGTACGGATTGCGGTAGTGTGTCCACTATCGACTGATTTGAAGTGTCACTGACTTCTGAGCTTCATCTTAGTGGATGGTAATGCATTTGAAAAAGTCAGTACCACTTCAATCCCTCAGTCGACTAGGCCTAGCCGACTGAGGGATTGAAGTGTCTGACTTCTGAGCTTCACGAGGTTGTCTACCCACGAGAAGAGTTGGAGTGGTGACAAAATGTATTGTTGCTGCCGTCACAATGTAGCCGTCATGAATATGGAATATTCTTACACGATTCGATCTAACCCCGCGGCCACGACACGACATCGGTCTAAGGCGACCGGCTTAGCGGAAAACGTGTGGTGCTCCCTCTGGTACCCATATCAGCATCCCGCTTCAACTCATGGATTCGCTCGCCGCTGGTCGCCTCAGACCAATGTCGTGGCCGGGCCGTAAGTAGTCCCACAGCTTAATAAAGGCTTGTGTTTAGGGTAAGGATACGATATTATACAAATATACATGCTGTTTCACAGGCCACTGATAAGCTCAGGAGGTACCATGACGTACTAATACTAATACGATTCAGTTTAGGTTCAGGGAAAGGGACAGACCCCATGTGTGCCTAAATCATACTGAGCAGAATTACTATGGACCCAGGTTCACACATCTTGACACTTTGTACTGGAGATTTTTTTTGGGGGTTAAAATAAATGGCCATATAAACAGCCAAGATGACAATGGCCGGGAAAAAATGGCAGCGGTAACCCTCGCAGCTATTCATTAATATTTTAAGGTACGCTTTGGGTTAAATTAGGTCAGGTCAGCGGGTTAGGTTAGGTTATATTGGTATGTAGGCTTCGCGGGAGTCTGCTTTGGCATTCCCCGGCCTCACTTTAAAGCAGCAGTTTCTGCGGCCTCGCCTTGAGGCAGTAGAAGGGTTTAAGTGGGTAGACCACTAGCCCGTGGGACTCCCACGTAACCACCTCGACCCGTCCCGCGCCCAGCGCGAATCATTTCCCCTATATAAAAACAAAGCTGTTAGGCTACGCGACGTCTATAGATGTAGTTAGTCTATGGCGCACCTACTCTGTAGTCTATGCAATCATTAGCGATGGATTGAAATCATTGTTTACGATACGAGTCATGGGATGTTTTTTTAACTAATCTAATTATCCGAATTGCAGTTGTTTAGAAACACTATGCAGTCGTTGTAAAGATTGGCTAAGATGTGTGCTCATTTGGACTATATCTATAAATATTTATATATTGTCTTTATAATATGTATATTGTTATGCCGTGTGGTGATGGCAATAAGAAATGAAGAATACATTTGTTACTACCCCATCTTTTCCCGTGAGTGTCGTAATAGTCGGCTAAGGGATTGAAGTGTCACTGGCCATTTATTTATCGAAGACTGATGATGGGCAGCAGCATCATGACATGAATCATAATGAGTACATTAATTGCGATCGTCAACCCGTTTACCCAGCGTGGCGGCTATCTTTAATAAGCGAATGGTCAGTGGCGCTTCACTACCATGATCGGCTATTACGATACCCATGGGATTCGTTGGGATTCTAACAAATGTATTCTCCCAGGTGTCACCATGCGGCCAATTATTTACCTGTAATATTTTATTTATCGTAGATATATTTATAATCGATCGGGGTTACCCAAGACTCTCGCGAATGAAAGCGTATGGTATATCGCACGAGTCGAACTGTAAACTGCGGAAACAGAACTATGGAGTCGCGTATCTGGCAATTCTGACAGCAAAAATAACAACCGCATGAAACTAAAATATTGCATCCGAAAATATGTATTGTTTTCTGCAATAAACCCTAAGTATATTTTAATTAAAATGGCTTAAAACAGTTTCATCTGTCTGCCCGTTTGTCTGTCATTCGCTTCTTTATCGGTGCATAATAAGATAATCATACGATCATCTTAGCTGGAGCCAAGGTCCTTACACTAACTTTTTCGTTCTAATGGGAAAAAGAAGGAAGTGAGGCATCTAGACGTTATCGGTTGAAACAATTCGCAGTTTGGCTCTTGTTACAGCTGAACTTGAAAAAAAAACAACTCTCTAAACGACCGCTAAATATCAACGTAGTGAAACTGTTAAACTCTGGAATTATTAACCCACAACGAATCGACGCTTTTAAAGTAAAGGAGCATGGCGCATGTAATTGTAGATACGTTTCGGACTTTGTCACAATGCTAAACAATAATATAAGAAAGTCTCTAAAAAAAACATATTATTTTAAGACGTAGTACTACAACGAACGGCATGCTCCGTGCTCCGTGCTTCATAATGGATACTGAGAGATAAGCCCTATTCTCCGAAAGTTATCGACTATGTATTTAGTGACTAAAAATACGCTTAATAGGTAATTATATGTTTGATAATGTAGTTTGAATTCTGTTTCAATACAATTCAATTTCTAATAATTATGATTGACGACTCCACAATTTCCTATGTTCAGTAACGGAAGTAGCAATTAAGAAGTGTGTTCTCAGTGGCATTGAAAACAATACCGACTCAGGGAACACTCTCAGGCTCTTTCCTCTTAGCGGCGTAAGTAACCTCTTAATATATCTACAAGACTATATTTACTAACCGTATCGTAAGGCTTATATTATTCTGTACACTCGCGTGGAATCCCCTCTGTGTTTGGATGATTTGCTAGACAAATTTGACCCTGATCTCGCAACTCTCGAGATTCATTGTATGGTCTTCATTCACTTTTTTCTGGCGCACGATACCATCGTGCTTATAGTGACTGTGTAACTACGAGAAATGCATCAAATTAGCATGTGTATCACATTTAATGATATAATTCTCTTCGACAAAGGGTTTCAATGTTGAACAGTTCAGTTTGAGTTCAATGTTGTTACTTTCAATTGTCATAGGTACTTGACGTTGGGATAAAAAGATATTTTTTGGATCAGTGGTTGGAAAAATATTTTTGAATAAAATTTTATGGTGAAAGGAATATTTCATCCTATTCAAAATACATGACACTGCTATTTCAAAATATTGTATAATAAAATAATGCAAATGTATTGTACGAAAATGATAGAAAGGTAAGTAAGTACAGTATTAAATGACAAGCATAGACAAAAAAATCACCAAAGAGTATAAGTAGATTTAAAAGTCACGACGTTTCCAACGTCACAATCCATGAATGTTAATTTACTAAATATTTATTTTATATTAATAAAGTACATAATATTCAGTTTCAACAAATTTGCTGTTTGTGTAGAGACATATGAAGTGCGGCGCATCAACAAGTCTTCTTTTTTAGTGACTAATGTTCCCGACGTCAACTATAATAAATACAGGAATGGTATTTTTGCTGAAAACGACGGAAGGCTATTTCTTCTCACGGAAGATCATAATCCAATACAAGGCGCGAACAGAGCTACCACTGTGAGTATCGGTGAAAAAAGGAATAAAATTAAAATACCATCGTCATACATAAACAAAGCAAGAAAAATGTACTTCAAACATTACTTCGAAACTACAACGAAAAGCAATAAATTGCTTAGTATTCCGCAAAATCAAAACAATAGTAAATTAGATGAAGTCCGTTTGAAACATAACCAGGATACGGTCAAAAGGCTCGTTTATTTATTAGTGTCGGGTAGTATCGACATCAGTGAAAAAGAAGATAAGGTCGATGCCAAGTCACAATCGAAACGAGTAATTAGAAAATTTGGACCATACAGATACAAACACAGACGTTATTAACCATTTATTTACAATAAGTCTATATATCTGCGTAGTAAACCATTGTTATACTATTTTCTTGTGTTTACTTTCTTTAACACACGATATCAGTGTCATGTTAATGCAATGTTGCAGGGTGATGGGTGTCATGTATAATCAAACAATATGTCATGCTACACTGTATATAATTTACCAATAATTACATGATTATATGTATGCTCTTTTAAATAAATATTGAGATTATTAACATAATCGTTACATGCCGTTTTTTTTATAAACAACTATTCGAGTAAAATTAATATAATTCGCTAGGAAGTTGTACAAGTGTAACTCGTGGTACATACAGCAGTATTAGGATTGAATACAGACGTAGTGGGACAGGTGTAGTCATATTCGAGGTAAGTGCCATTGGAAGCCAATACGCAATAGATGTAAGTTTGGCACGTCGTATCGGTGGTGTTGGCAAACCTGCCAGCAGCCGTGCAAGTGAATGTGGATGTGGTCGTGCAGTTATAGTCAGATTCACACAATGTTGTGTTTGGATCGAAATAGGTATCTGTCGGGCAGGTGTACGTCGTCTCAACAAAGGTGCTGTTTATTTCAACGCATTCTATGTACGTGGTGCAGTTTGTTGAATCAGGGTCTGCTATGTAACCGTCTTCCGTGCAAACGGACGTGGTAGTATTAGTGGTAGTGACATTACAGACGTAGTTAGTCGACGCGGTACACTGTGCCGTGTTGGGATTGAAGACGGAGGTAGTGGGACAGACGTAGTTGTAGGCGAGGTAGCTGCTGGTGGAACTGTCGTAGACGCAGAGGGTGTAGTTCTGGCAGGTTGTGTCGTCGGGGTCGGCGAAGCGGCCCGCCGCTGTGCAGGTCACCGCGGCGTAGACTTGCCACGTGCAGCAGACCACCTAAATAGATTGACACAATATCAAAAACTTTATTATGAATTTAACTGAAGTTGCTTTTACTATAGATATTGTACAGAAACGAACTGTTTCGCGAATATTAATAATCGCAATGTTTCAACTTTTTACAGCGTTTGTGGTCAACACCTGGGACGGATGCCTCAAACGCTGTAAAGAGTTAGTAATTTCTTAATGTAAGCACAGCCACGTAAATATCAATAACGTTCACCCAACCGAAACCTCTCCTAGACCATGGACGTTATCATATCCAGCCTGGGTGTTCTATGGAGTGACTGAGACGCTGTCCTGGGAATGGGAAGCATTCGCAGCTCTAAAAATCATTATGAGCCGATGTTGGAAATCAAAAGTGAAGTATTTTTAATATTATATGCTTCGGGTACATTATTTCACTTATTTATTAGTACTTACAAGAATCACCACAACTCCGAACCTGCTGTCCATTTTGCTGTTCTCAATAAAATCCGACTATGATTGCCTTATATACCGTGGACAGTACTCATAAACTTAATACGGGGCATATAGTCTATTGCCAAATTCATCATTACAATGATAGCACCATTGATATTGTAATTCTTCGTCAAATACGTGGATTATACCGCTCTAGACAATATTATGCCTATTGTCATTTGTTTTCCGGTTTATATTATGTTACCCAAAGATACGGTGTTTTACTGTTTTCTCATTTCATTGAACCGATTGTAAATGCTGGAATGGCCTTCATGTATTTTCGTCAATCGTTGGAGGCTACACCTAAGACATTTGGTTACTTAGGTACCTACCTAAGTATAGTTATTAGTTTTTGTAATAGATTTCTAAAGAACTAAAACAAATCAAAATAAATGTACATTGCACAATGTTCATCACTTATTACATAATTTAGTAATTTGATATTACTTATAACCAAAATTTAAATAAAAATAAGATTTTTTAAATTTAATTTAAACTTTCGCTAATAGTTAATTATATTGTTATAAATATACCGTCTAGTTAGGTATAATTAATAGGTACCTACTACTTACCTACCGGAAACTTCATGTAAGGACACACTTTATTGTATTTAAAGATTTTCCGGCATTACTGAACACAAAGTAAAATCTGGGGGGAAAAAAAGGGGATTTACGCCAAATTTCTGGGTTCAGTCTTTATTCTGGTTTTGCGAAATTCGAGATGGAAGTCCGAGGTGTCGTCTACGTTATTTATGTGCGTTGTACATGTTTACCTAGTAGTACACACCGTTAGTATTAGGATGAAACAACGATGGCGCAAAGCACGTGTAATAGGTACGTCTTCACAAAGCCTCCAGGCGCCGCAACACAACTGTAGAACTTCGCGCAACTTTTGTCCGCCGTGTCAGCGAACCTCCCTGCAACCGCACACATGCTCGGACACACGTAGCTGAAAGAGCAATCCTCTAACAATGGGTCAAAGTAGGATCCAGTTGCGCAAATGTATTTTGTTTCTATAAACATCGCTCCAAACGCTACGCAAGCAATGAACGACTTGCAGTCTGTAGAGTCCTCGTCTTTGAAGAAACCCTCGTTTAGGCATTTGCTCGGCTTGCATACATAGTTGGAGGGATCTGTGCACATCTGCGTGCTAAGGTTGAAGACGGAGGTAGTGGAACAACGGCCGTAGTAACCGAGGTAGTAGACGGTGGGGTTCTGCCAGGTGGGGTTGCTGGTGTCAGCGAAGCGGTCTGCGTTGTGTATTTTGCTATTTACGCACACGTGTACCTAGTAGAACACAGCTTAGTATTAGGATTGAACAACGACGGCGCAGGACACGTGTAATACGTCTTCACAAAGCCTCCAGGCGTTGCAACACAACTGTAGAACTTCGCGCAACTTTTGTCCGCCGTATCAGCGAACCTTCCTGCAACCGTACACATGCCCGGACACACGTAGCTGAACGAGCAATCCCCTAACAACGGGTCAAAGTAGAATCCAGTTGCGCAAATGTATTTTGTTTCTATAAACGTTGCTCCAAACGCTACGCAAGCTATGAATGTCTTGCAGTCTGTAGAGTCCTCGTCTTTGAAGAAACCCTCGTTTACACATTTGCTCGGCTTGCATGCGTAGTTGGAGGGATCTGTGCACATTTGCGTTTTAGGGTTGAATATGGAAGTGATGGGACAGCGGCCATAGTTAGCGAGGTATTGTCCAGTTAGTTTATTATAGACACAGAGGGTGTAGTTCTGGCAGGTGGGGTCGCCTGTGTCAGGGAAGCGGCCTGCGGCTGTACAGTTGGCAGCCGCCGCGTACACTTGCCACGCACCGCATAGCGCCTAAAAATATAAGGTTTATTAACAAAGTGAACAACTGAATTTCAGCATACCATCATCGCCGCAGTAAACAGAACATTTAGTAGTTATTTATGAGCCATTTTAGAGTTTTTTGGATTATGTCCACTCAGAATCGATCCTAATACGCGAAAAAGACTTTTTTAATTTCAATTTGTGTGTCCGTTTTACTATGATATATGCTATAGGGATTTGTATTAAAACGAAATGGACAAAAAAATTAAGACAATTTATTCGGTAAAAATTGGAAATAGCTCGGATTCTGGGTGGGAATAACGTGGAATTTCCCAAACATACAATATTTTTTGGAATAACCGTAAATAGTAGCAATGCATTTTATCATCACACATTTTTTTAAAACTCCACATGAAGGCAATAGGCTGTTAATTACATTATAGGAAAATCTTAACAAGTAAACATTATTTGGCGACCTCCGTAGCTTAGTAGTATCAGCTCAGTGGTATGCCTGCGATGCTGGAGGTCCCGGATCCCAGCCAGGGTAACTCTTCGGGTAAGTCCTAATTGAGCTTAGTGTGGTGTCGATTTTCCTCATGATACTTATTTAAACCTACCAACAACTTTTAGAAACCTACCACCTAAGAGACTTAAACATTTACAATCATATATTATGTAATAAAAAATCATCATCATCATCATCATCATCAGCCTATGATAATCCACTGCTGGACGTAGGCCTCTCCTATTAACTATGCGTATAGTCGCATTAGGAGGTAAATGCCCATAATCGCCACGCTAGGTAAGCGGATTGGCGATCGCAGTAAGGTGTCCACTGTGATGTGATGACGCTGCTGCCCATCATCAATCTTTTATCAAATAATGGTAAGTGACACTTCAATCCCTTAGTCGACTCTTGCGACACCCGCAGGAGGAGTTGGGGTGGTGACAAATGTATTCTTACTGCCGTCCCCACGCGGCCAAAAATAACTTACAAATTAATAAAAAATAACTTACAATAATTATAACAAATTGTTTCGTGTTATCCATGTTAGATCATAAAACTTGAAGCCAGCAATGCTTTTATACTCGTACCCAAGAAAATGCAAATAGTACAAGTAATAAAAGGCTATTGTTAATAGGGTTTAGCGAGATAATCAATTAATGCAGATCCTACATCAAACACTTTGTTCTAAGATGCGATGTGAACGCATATTTCACTCATAGAATGGAAAATGTTGGAAATAATTATTTAACTCATATAATGGAAAGTTAAAATAAGCTATCATTTTTAATAGGTATTCGTCATAGTTAATAGGAGTCTCCAGTGTAATAGGAGAGAAAAACGTCGCAAAATTTTCCTTTATTTCTCATATACCTAATTATTTATATCTTCTTCATCGGTACACTCTTGCCAGAGTGGTCGTGGCCATTATGCAGGTTTCTGAGTGACCCGCTTCACAATACGTCGCCATTCCTCTCGCAGGGCAGCTTTACGAGAGCATTCGTTTATGTTTGTTGAAACACTGGCTTTGATCTGGTCAGTCCACCTCATTGGAGATCTTCCTCTAGGTCTGGTGCCCTCCACTCTCCCTTGCACAACCAGACGCTCTATAGACTCTCCACCTCGTCGGGATATGTGGCCAAAGAAACCACCGAGGATCCGAGCCTGTACCGTAGACAGCAGACGTTGTTTAATCCCGAGTTCTTTAAGGATCGAGGCGTTAGTGCGAAACTCAGTCCACGAAATTCCCAATATTCGTCTCCAGCACCACATTTCCAATGCATTAACTTTCTTCTTCTCGGCTTCCCTGAGCGTCCAGGTTTCCGCCGCATAAAGAAAAATGGGAAATATTAGTGACCTAACGAGCCGGGTTTTGGTAGCCTTCGTTATGTTGCGGTTTCTCCAAACCCTCTTCATTTTGTCCATAGCAGACCTGGTCATCGCCATTCGCCGCTTGATCTCTGCCACACAACCTCCATTGTTGGTGATTAGTGCACCTAGATAAGTGTACGAATGCACTACTTCACAATTCGCAATATGGGCAACCCCGGGCAAATTGCTTTTGGTGCGATCTACTACCATCATTTTAGTTTTACTGCGGTTGATTTTGAGACCAAATTCTGAGCTGACGCTCTCCATCCTATACAATAGGTCTTCTATATGGGTGGCACTGCTTGCAAACAATGTGGTGTCGTCCGCATAACGCAGGTTTGAGATCCTCAGCCCACCAATTGAGATACCGTCCGTCCAATCTTCCAAGGTAATTCTCATGATGAGCTCGGTATAAATATTGAATAGGAGAGGCGAAATTATGCAGCCCTGACGTACTCCTGCACTGGGATGAAAGGTAGTTGAGACTACTTCGTCAGTTCTCACTACCTTTAATTATTTATATACGCTCTTGATTTTAGGGTTTGTGGGTAGGAAACGTTAAAAATCAGAATTGAAACATTTTAAACATTATAAGAACGTCACTTACACACAAATCATCAGCTTATGTCAGTCTACTGCTGAACCTCCTATTGCCTATGGGTATTGACGCAAGTAGTAGAGATTCGCCGGTTCTGCCCCCGGTTTTGGGGTGGGATTATGTACTGCCCCGCCCCAAATTATGGCCGCCGAAACGAAAAAAAAAATATGTACTACTGTGATTTGTCAATGGCATCTAAATATAAGCAAATACCTAACAAGTGGGCGGGTATATAACTATGTACGTACATACAATTTCTTCAAAGGGGTAGTACCTATTTAAAGGTATAACAAAAATAAACCCTAACGTAACTCAAATATTCATTAGGGGAGCAAAAACGATATGTACATATTTTGTTAGGAGATTCATAATTTACATAAAGTAAACACGGAAAATGTATTGTTCATTATTGCTTTTGGCTCATACATTTCAAAACAATTACTACCATTGTGTGTGGTCGAATAAATGTTCAAAGAAATTGTCATACGTTTGGAATTTATTATAGGTACACTATTCCATGACTAAAAAACATTAACAAGCTTCGACAGGTTCAAATTGAGTACGGTGACTTTACTTCATACTTGTGTAATTATAATTGCCGATTTTTAAGAATGAACTTTTGGGTAAGACTCACCATTTTTTTCGATAGGCTTAACGTCATATATACAGAGTGCCCGCGAGGAAAGGGAAAAAAATCAACAGCGGATTTCTGACCAAATTTGAAGTTAAAAATGTCATATGAAGTTTTCTGGATTCAGTCTATTTTAAGAGAAAATTTGTTTTTTTCTTAAAACCGTTTTAGACCGTTACTTTATGATAAACGCATTTTAGGAAACGATTTTGTCACCATGTTGTCTTAGTCTTGTCACACTTAATTGACAGAAATCAAATGAACAAAAATATTTTTAATTACCTAGCAAATATAAATAAAAAACTTTGAAATGCATTTGTCGAGATAGTTTGATTAATAAAATCCTTTTTTTGTGTATTAAGGCATTCAAAACATCAAAAAAAAACTTAAAAAAATTGTTTTTTGCAGATTTGACCAAAACTCATTTAACATTTTTTGTTTCTTTAGAATCTTTAGTCTCCGGAATATAATGTAAGATATAATATAAGAATTTCTCCCTTTCCTCGTGGGCACCTTGTATAAGGCTCAGTTTATTATTAGAAATCGGCAACTGTATTTATCAACACAACCTACAAGTTTGAACAGGTTAATATTAGGAAATAAATACATGCCTATTATTCTGTTTCTGGTAAGCTTTCAAACCTTTGTTCAAACGAATAGTTTTTTCATGTTTTCGCTATTGATGAAATAATTTATTCAGGTTTAAGCATCTTGGTGTACCGATCGAGTTTCGACTGGTTTTTATTGTGTATACTCACTATTCCAGTCAAATTGAACCTGTTAGAACAAGATGCATCGAACAGCAACGGTATACTTTTTATTACATACCTATTATTCTGTTTCTGGGAAGCTTTCAAATCTTTGTTAAAAGTAATAGTTTCTTCATGTTTTCGCTATTGATGAAATAATCTATTCAGGTTTAAGCATCTTGGTGTACCGAGCGAGTTTCGACTGGTTTTTATTGTGTATACTTACTATTCCAGTCAAATTGAACCTGTTAGAACAAGATGCATCGAACAGCAACGGTATATTTTTTATTACGTACCTACTTACAATTCAATATCATTCAAAGATAACAAGCTTTTCATTTAAGAGTAAATGTTCGATTAATTATTTCATTAACGGTAGTATTATTATTTTATTACAATGTATTCGTACAAATAATGAATCCTCAACAGTTTTATCTCTTACGACACCTGACATTCTTTAAAGCTGTAAGTCGTCATACTAAATGTATGAGAGCGTTTTAACTTAGTATTTTTAATATTACTTTATCCATTTAGAAAAAGTTATTAGTATAATATAATTTTACTCGTTGGGTAACGTACTTTCGATATCACTTAAAAGTTTTCTGATATCTCTCATATTTACGGAATTATGGCCTGTAAACACTTATCGATTACACCCTGTATATTATATTATATTACGTACATGTTTTTGAAACAATAAATTTGTATGTTTTTACATGAATGCTAGAGTAATATTTTCTTATCATTTTATAATATTTCGTAATTATTTAACTATTTTTACACAAAAATAATAATTTCTTATGTTTATTTTCAGATAAATAATTACACCGATACAACACGATTTCTAACTACGGACTTTTTAAAACTAAATTTAGTACATTGGCCAGTTAGAAATAAGAATTTAATATAAATGTGACTATTTAGTACCGAGATGTTATCAATTCCATGAATATGATTTTCAATATACTTAAATAGGTAATTATAATTATGGCGCAGCGTCGCGAGGCATTTTAGACTTGGATCCTTATTTATCAGGATCTCAACTAAATATACTGCCATCTGCCCGAAACACCCCTAATTGCCTCTAATATTCATGAAAAGAAAATGATATTCAGACATATAAAATTCAAATGCGCTGGTATGATCATACGAGGAATTAGACTAGTGCCATAAATTGCTCCTTACTACCCGCGCCTCCCCAAACGCGTTTATTGTCTACGGTGTAAAATAATTAAATTTCCATAAAGGTGCGTTTAAACCAAAAGAGCATTCGCTGTTCTAGCGCCCGTTCTACGAAATCAACCAATCACGTTTTGTGTACCGATCGAATTTCATAGAGGCGTGGGAGGTTAGAACAGCGAATGGTCTTTTAGTTTGAACGCACCTACGGGCCGCGTCGCCCTCTCTCCCCTGTTCTATAGGTGTAAATGTTATACGACTCATTAATCAAATGAAATTTGAAGGTTATGATAATGTCGGCTTCGGTATATATACAGGCTGAAACATGAGTCGTGAACAGTAATACGTTTTTCTAACACTATAAACAACTAACAATTAAATGCCCCACAAGTTACTTAAAAATTGAAAAGTTATTTATTAATTTTTGTGGAGCGCGAAAACTTAACGTCACCGATACTTGCAACGTATCGGATGGTAGGTACGGTACGGAGTAGTAGGACAATAATAGCTTTGAGAGCGCCCGCCCGTTTAGATACAAGGATCGGACAAACCACAGAACAAAAAATAACGTTCTGTTTTGTGGGACAAACGCCCGTCATTTCGAAAAAATAACCCTTTTTTGTACAGTAAAGACTTCCTTATCTTATGATGTTAACATATTTTATTTCATAATGATATTTTTTTTAATAACACGATTACAAAGTATCTATTTAGGAGACCCCAACTCCTTCTTACTTGTAAGGACCCTTATTGTGAATTTGTGACAAATAAACAACGAGAATTTTCGATAAGTATTGAATTTCGATATATTGAGTGTATAATTATTTTCTTCGGTTACCGCGATAGTTATTCCTGAAAAAAAAACGATTTAAACGAATTATATCGCGTATATATTATTATTAACTGACGTTGTAAACACGTTTCGAAAAATCATGGTGTGTACAAGTATCTAAGAAAAAGTTGGGATCTCCTAAATAGATAGGTACTTTGTGTTCGTGTTATAAACAAATATCTTAAAGAAATAAATAAATATCTTAAATTAATAAAATGAATGTTAACATCATAAAATAATGAAGACTCTACCGTACGGAACTGGGTTATGTTTTCAAAATGACGTGCGTTTGTGCGATCCTTCGTGGTTACTGGCGTGGTAGGCACGACAGGAGAGGAGATCTTTAGGAACTCTTGGCGTCCAAAAGGTTAAGAAGCCCAGTTTTACTCCAATCTGTTATACATACGCATCACTTATTATTTTCACAAAGGCAAAACAAAACGAAATAACAATCTGATTTACGATTTAAAACTTAAGATTTATCAAATCAAATAAAAAATTGTAAACATGATAATTTCCACTTGATATCAACGTGTAGGTTGCTACGTATGTCGATCGTTAATCCGAAAAGTACATAAGTCCTATATTCTTAAACAGAGGTGTTTAAATAAGCCGTTTAAACTATGCGTAGTTACTAATTATAGATATACATATGTAGGTACATATTAGATACTATATAAGCAAGTTACAGTAATTTGTTATACCTAAGACAAGGGGGTGTCACTCCGCGATTCCGTCGCGCGGCTACAAGTACATGCAGAGCGCCCCGTCTGGCTCCGTGGTCTATTCAATGGTTGGCGCGCGCTGTCTCGGAACGCACGTTTAAATTTACAACGCTGGCTCGTCACGTATCGCGAAATATATCGCTTGCAAATATTAGGATTATTTTATACATGTGCATCTTAAATGAAAATGCCGAAAATATACTGCATAGCAGCATGTTGCAATAATAATAATGTTAATTATCATGACGCGTTTTTCGCACAGCCGATGCGTCAGAGAGATACTAAAAAGTAAGGAAACATAATAATACATTTATTACCTACATTCGTAGTAAATTAAATTCTCAGAAACTCAAGTCAATTACAGACAAAACGGTTTATTTTCGGACAAATTTGTCAGTAAAAAAGCGGCACATTTAAATGATGTAAAAAACTTCGTTCTCTAATACTTTTATTGAATTTCGCGCCTTTTGTCCTAAAATATTATTTGGTTGTCTGACTTTATTCCCATAATATCAAATAGGTACACTGGTACATATAAGAGAAAATGCCGTGTTACGTCTGCCTTACGATTGTGATTAAATTAAACCATTACTTATTTATGCTGCTTTTGTAATGAATGCGTGGGTACCTAACGTAATTCTTTATTTTTAAATGCATTAAGCAGATGTATTAATTTCTGCACACCTCACATACTGTCTACAGATATTTTTAGAATGTTCGTGTTATTATCAGGATTATTCGGATGGATATTCACCTAAAGTTAGCGAAGTCGTGTTGCTATCTCACTCACACCTCAAACAATGCCGCCCGGGCACGCGCGGCCGAAGCACAAAGAAGGTGCCGACCGAGTTGAGACAAATATTTTTGAATCACGTGTATGAAATGCGTAGGTAAATCACGCATGAACTAAATTGTTGAATCAAGACGAATGCTATTAACGCCGTAGATATTATTGCAGTATAATGTATTTGTCAGACGCCTCATAGCGCCGTTTGTTATTTTATTAGTTTTCAATAATTGACAACCCTGTTTTCGACGGCGTGTGGCTTATAAGCGACCTTTCCGCCACGCAATACGGCCCATTTCAGCTGCTCGCGTCGCCTTGCGCGCCGTTTTGTTTGGTAATAATAATTGTGTAGGTACATAAAAAGCCGGCATTTGTGAACATCAAAGCAGTGAAGCTTCTGTACTTTATATATTCTGTGCCTAAGATTCAAGATTCAAATTCTTTAATGTACAAAAACACAAATGAAAACAAAATTACACATTACATAGCAAATACATAAAGTACGTATATCTTCATAAAATAAGAAAAAAGGGAAACAAATCTTAATAAAATAAAATAAATCGGAGACGTGATCCAAATGTACCTACAAACAAATCTTAATCTTGAGCTGGCATAGGCATCTTAATCTAGACATGTCAAATAATAAAACACATGTCAAAAACAAAACAAAATACATATACATTATTCACATTTATTAAAGGATAATAATAAACAATGATAATATTGATAATAATCTAGAAATGTCAATGATCGTTATAAAATTCCTTAACACTGTAGTATGCTTTTTTTTATATAAAACGTCTTAACAAGATTGACAAGTTAAAAATTTTTAGCTGGATTATATTCTTATGTATGACCCCCAACAATTTGCCGATGGCAGTAAGACTAATTTTGTCACCACCCCAAATATCCCCGAGGGTATAAAAGGATAAATGAAGTGTCAATTGGTTTATAGACGACTGATGATGGGCAGCAGCGTGATCGTAGTGGACACGCTGTTGCGATCGCCAATTAAACCGCTTACCCATACATACCCAGCGTGGCGGTTATGGTCATCTTTTAAATGACACATTAGGGTCCATAGGCCTATGTCCGTGTACTGAGAGACTGATGATGTTGTAGAGTTGCAAAGTGACCGTCATTTTCAATAACTGACCGACATTTTATAAATGACCGGTCAACTCTATGATGTTGTGATGGTATCTTTAGAAATTAACTTTGCGTTCAGGTATTTCTGATGCTGACTAAGGCATGTTTGTATTATTTTATTTTATTGTAGTGTGGAATCTAGGTGAAGCTTAGATATATCATGTATCTCAACATAGTAGTGCCTGCTATCTCGCTAATACTAACATAGTGTTGTGCCATGCTCGATGGTCTAGCGGAAATAGCGTTTTTATTTATTTATGTGTAACAAAAATTAAAACCAGTGTAAAATTGAAACAAAGATTTATGGTGTCGGAAACCTTTTATTGGAGATCATATTTAATGATAAAAAGGCTAAATGCAGGATCGATTCATTTCTATTTAGTATATCTCTAACTATTACGAAATGTCACGAGAAACGTTAATGGGAAAGCCACAGATTTACGAATGCAATATGCATATACATTAATGCATAAACACATTACCATGTGCTGGCGGCTGGCGGCGTGAGTTTATCGCAGTCGATGGCGTACTTAACTTACTTTTTGAGCATTTCTCAAAAAGTTTGTAGGTACATTTAGATCACGTCTTCGATACCTATTGATAAAAATTGGTCGGCTGGTAGAGTCAATGATGCTGAGCAATTTTTTATCAATACATATCGGAGACGTGATCCAAATGTACCTACAAAGTTTTTGAGAAATGCTCAAAAAGTAAGTTAAGTACGCCATCGACTGCGATAATCATGCGAGGTTTTTTCGGCTACTTTTTGACACATTAAGTTCCGTTTCTATTTATTCCAAATTTCATCGATAACAAAACTGCCAGGAATAATTAACTCAGGTTTAGACAGTACTACAGAGGTTCTCTCAGTACGTACTCGTTTTATCTCATAGGTACGAGATAAATGGAAGTGTTACGCGTAAATTACTTTATTTAAAAGAAGTTAAGCTGCCATTATACTGATATTGCTTTCCGAGTTACACTACTGTCTTGGAACCAATTAACATTTTTATTTTTCACAATGAGACGAATTTGGATTTATACAGTGTTTATTATTGTGAGTATTGTAACTTATTGATTTGTTAATGAAGTTTTTTTTTAATAATGACCGTAATAACTCAAAGTTGTGTTTAGCGATAGGATAAGACAAGTATACTATAAAGATGTTAATTTTAGGACTATCAAGAACTTTCGTTTCTCCTTGATGTAGTGTGATTGTTTAGCGTTCAGTATCAGTGAATCATGTGTGTTAAACATACAAGAACACTCGTTGTTTTCTTTCGAATCAAACGATAAAGTTTGTCAAGTACGCTTAGACGCCTAATAAAGGATTTATATTACAGGGCTTATGGAATAGCGTCAGTGAAGCCAGTTGTTCTGCCCGTGGAAGATTCCCGAACGAGAATGTTCCAAATTGCCATGGGTACACGATGTGTATAAACGGCGGGCCAGGCGTGTACTCCCAACTGGATCTTAGCTGCCCTGACAACTTTATCTACAGCCA
>JALPQI010019160.1:0-31003 GCA_025490895.1 Thaumatotibia leucotreta
CGGCGGAATTTCGGAAATATTTAATGTAAACCGAAAAGTCTAAAAACCATATTTTCTTCGAAAGTACTAACGGTAATTTTATTTTTTTAATTGCTAATGATAGGGAATTACATCCGCATTTACGTGGTATTATCAAAAAAATTTCAAGTATACCTGTTTTTAAGAAATAAAAAATAATGTAAATTTCATGACCCGGATATAGGCAAACTTTGATGATTAAAAAAAAAAAGTACTCGTCCTAATGAGGTGGGAGTTCTAGTCTGATATTTGTAATAGTATTGTCTATCGGATTTTGTAAAAAAAGGAAGGTGAAACAAAAATAGGGTTTTTAAAACACTGTGCTACGCAAATATTGCCACAACAATGAAATGTTCTTACAATAGTAAAACCTTATTTTCTACAAACAGACGTTGAGATATGTTAATTATTGGTAATTTTAATTCTTTAATTTATAGAAACAATATTATTTACTTATTTTCACGTAAATATAAGATATTTTAATAAAAACTTAATTATCCGCAATTATTAGTAACAAAGTTGGTCTTGCGCTGGTATCACCTCAGGTGTTAATAACATTTGGTACAGCAATTTAACTACATATAAATAAGGTAGGTATGGTTAAATTACTAACCACTCATTTGCTTTGAAATTTTGTTTGAGCTTTATTCCTGTATAAAATAAGAGTGACAGCTGGTAACCACAGTTACCAAAAGCATTTGATTGGCTAAGCAGTATAAGTACTATACTATACTATTACTAAGCAGTTTTAAGGTAGGGGTGCCTTATTACGAATTAAAATTATGGGAAAGAAATTTGGAAATGTATAATGAAAGCATTTTTTGGATTTTATTTTTTATTTGTCTTCTTCATCACTTATCCTCCTGAGTCCTGGGTAAAAATCGAGTACCATAAACCCATAAAAGCCGAGAGGCCATAGGAGATACCATATTACGGGTTAAAACTGCTTAGTAAAAGTATAGTATAGTACTTATATTGCTTAGTAATTTAACCATACCTACTGTCTTAACAAATATAGCACGCTGGCGTATGTGTTCACTGGTAATTCAACTTCTTTTTAAAATAGGCTTTGAAACGTTGGCTCTTATCATTTTAAGTTCTTTACAAAAAAAAATTGTCATATCGGTTTAAAGACATTTATTTCTCATAAGAACACGGTTCACTTACATGAGATTACAAAAAATAATAACATTAATGTAACATGGTATTCCAACACATCTTACGTCTTAGGTATCTTAACATTAAACATTATCATGTATATATTCTTTTAACTTAGTTTTAAACATGCTTTCTGATTGAGATTCTTTCAAATGTTTCGGTAAATTATTATACATTTGTGCGCCTTCAGATATAATAGTTCTTTTTCCATATCCAGTTCTGTGTCTAAATAATTTAATTTTGTTGGTATTTCTCAGGTTGTGTCTAAATTTCCTTTTGGTTAGTATTATTTGCGAATGTATATTCAGTGTGAGTAACCTGTTGATGAGTATGCAGGTGCAGTATGTGTACAGTTGTTTTAAATTATATAGTTTAGTGTTTGCATATAGTAATTTCGTTCTTGTAAGCTGAGGATATTTGAAAAGACGTTTTATTACCTTATTTTGCGCTGACTGTAGACCTTTTAGATTAGTCTTAGCTGCACAACCCCATACTTCTATTAAATATTGTAGATGAGACTTTACTAATGAGTTGTATATTAAAGTTCGAGCTTTGTGAGGTATACAGCCAGTACAATTTCTTAAGGCCCCACCTAAGGCAGATAACTTGGATCTAAGATTTTGTATGTGGCATTTCCAGTTTAGTTTATCATCTAATATCAATGTTAGTTAAGAGAAAAGAAAAGTTTTTAGGTATTTACGTGTTTTTAAGAAAATCGTAGTTGTGACAGCCATATTAAACAAAAAGGCGTACAAACTTTACACAGGTACATAATGTTTTTTATTAGAAATTATTTTAAATAAATAAATTAAATAACAAAAAGGTTGTGGAAACCTGAAAACTTTATTTGACAATGACAGAAGAGACATTGACGGATTTGACAATAACGCATCTGTCGTAGTTTCGTTGGCCTCGAACTCCAATTAATACTAGATTAGCAATTGTCAATTTATGAGTAAACTGCCCATGACATTGTAGTACGGTCAAATCGTACATAATTTTACCCTAAACTCGCAAATCAAGTAGTATCGCTGCATTTTTGGTATGTTATTTAGACACCATAGGACAGTATAAAACCATATTTTGCAAGCAAAAAAAAGTTGTGCTAGCTGGGTAGTACGTGAAAAACTGCGAAACTTACGGCCATTTTTTAGTTTCTTATTTTTATTTAAAAAAACCTTACGTTTTTTGATATCATATGTAAATAAACGTTGAAAGACTAATAAATTTCCAACAAGTTGAGCTAACATGCATTACCGTATATCTTATAGTTTTAGAGATTCGAGACTTTAAAAAGTACCCCTTTTTGTAAACTAGATAAAATTTTGTGTTTTGCTAACGTTTTCGACTTAATATCGCCTCACCTAATTATGCTACGAAAAACATGCAATAATGACCTTATAGCGCACTTAATATTCTTTAATTTAAGGGTAAAATTAGGTCAGTGAACTTTGTAGTTGAAAGTATAAACCCGAAATTCCAAAGGCAGGAGGCCCGCTATCTAAGTTTTTCATACAAATCGCAAGTCGAGTTGCAAAGCTGCAATTTTGGTATATTATAAAGGCCTTATAGATATATACGAAAATGCATATTAAAAGAAAAACAAAAAATAATTTGGGCATAGGACGTAAAAAACGGAAAAAAATTCACACTTTTTTTAGTTTTTGGCGTTTAACTAAAAATCTATTATCTTTTTGATACTGATAGCTATAAAACTAAGAAAGAATATTAAATTTGAAAGGATTTGAGCTACGTTGCATCACCGTAAGTTATATATATTTTGGAATACGACATTTCATAAAGTGCCCTTTTATCAAAACTTAAACAAATTTTAGGTTTCGTTAAAGCTATTCACTAAATATTGGCAAAACGTTCGCGCTAAGAAAAAAAAGTAATTGTAGTTAATAACTACATTAAATTTGGAACAAATTGAGCCGATAACAATTACTGTAAGTCTTATAGTTGGGGGTATACGAGGCTTCAAAACATGCATTTATTTTCTTAACTTAATGAAGGGCACATTTTGAAATGTCGTATCTCTAAATCTATATAATTTAGGGTAATGCAAGGTAGCTCAAATCCTTTCAAATTTAATATTCTTTCATAGTTTTACAGCAATTAGTATCAAAAAGTTATAGTTTTTTAGTTAAACGTCAAAAACTAAAAAAAGTCCGATTTTTTTTCAGTTTTTTACGTCTTATACCTAAATCCTTATTTTTTTTTCTTGTCATATGCATTTTCGTACATCCCTATAGAGCCTATATAATATACAAAAATTGCAGCTTTGCAACACGACTTGCCATTTGTATGAATAATTTAGATAGCGGACCTCCTGCTTTTTGAATTTCGCGTTTTAGTTTCAATTACAAAGTTTACTGACCTGATTTTACCCTTAAATGAAAGAATATTAATTGCGCTATAAGATAATTATTTCATGTTTTTCGTAGCATAATTAGGTAAGGCGATATTAAACCAAAAACGTTAGCAAAACTCAACATTTTATCTAGTTTACAAAACAGGGTACTATTTGAAGTCTCGAATCTCTGAAACTATAAGATTTACGGTAATGCGTGTTCTCTCATCTTGTTACAAATTTATTCATCTTTAAACGTTACCTGATACATATTGTCAAAAAACGTAAGGCTTTTTTTATAAAAATCAGAAACTAAAAATAGACAGTGAATTTCACAGTTTTTCACGTATAACGCAGCTACGTATAGCACAACTTTTTTTTGCTTGCAAAATGTGGTTTTATACTGCCCTATGGTGTCTAAATAACATACCAAAAATGCAGCTTTACTACATGTTTTGCGAGTTTAATGTACGATTTGACCGTACTATTGTTAATCACTGTTGTCATACGCATAATAAACAAAGTCACAGTCGCGGATATTGAATGAGAAAATTATACTTATTCTCCAAAAAGCATGCCTCCACTCCACCACATCCGTACTACACACGGTGGACATTTTGAACACTTGTTAAGTTGTTGTGGTCAAGTATGCAGTTTTATTGTTTTTAATTAATTATTAAATTGTACAGATCACCGCGTGTTTGCCGTGTGGTGACGGCAGTAAGAATACATTTGTCACCACCCCAACTCCTCCTGCGGGTGTCGTAAGAGTCGACTAAGGGATTGAAGTGTCACTGACCATTTTACAAGATTGATGATGGGCAGCAGCGTCATCATAGTGGACACATGCAGACACTGCGATCGCCAATCCGCTTGCCCAGCGTGGCGATTATGGGCATTTACCTCCTAATGCGTCTAAACGCATAGTTAATAGTAGAGGCCTACGTCCAGCAGTGGACTAACATAGGCTGATGATGATGATGATGATGATTAAATTGTACTATTTGAAAACAAATCGTTTTACTTGCTCAAGAATTTGCATGCAAATAAAAGTCTAGGTAATGCACTTTATGTTAATCTCCTATCAATTATTTTCGTTGCATCAGTGTTGCACTGATTAGATAATGAGTAGATAGAAGTCTTTATTGACGTAAGATTCGTCAAATTTCCCATTTCCCGCAATACAGATGGCACTTGACGTATCGTAGTTAAACTTTATACTGTAGGATGACCATGTATTAATGTGGTACATTGTTTTAATTAGGTTTTCACTCTTAATTAATTAAACAGTGACGAAATAACGCGAGGCCTCGACGAATAAGTTAAATTTTGGTTAAATTTTAATGTTTTCTACACCTGATCACGGATTAAGAATCATCGTGTATGATACAAAGCACGTTGTACTAGTATTCTACATATGTACCTACTGTATGTCAGTTATGAAGATTGAAGTTGAACAACTAAAAATTTTGGGTACCTATTCAAATTGAATTTATAATAATTTGAAATAAAATACGAATACTAGTGCACCGTCGAGCATACTTTTACCTTACTCGTAGTTTTGTCATGAAAAAAAGAATTGTTTAAAATGTGAAAAATCGTTTGTAATTATTATGCTTACATTTTAAATGAAAAGTGCAAATAAGTACTGAGTGGTCATTAAACAAAAAGCAAAGAAGTAGTTAAGCAGACATAAATCCTTCAGGGTGTTTTGTGAGATCCTCTAAACGGCGCCGTAAGTATGTATTCTAAAACAAAGAAAAATAAAACGACTTTAGCAATGTGCTGTATTTCTTGAAATGCAAAGACATAAGCTCTACAGAAGTAATTAGTTGAGATCCTATAATTACTACAGTGTGTAAATCTAATACGGGCGATCAATTAAACCAGGCATGGGATTCATTAGTGTAATCATGGATTACAAGGTTTTTTTAAAGTTACTCTTAATTTAGACCCCACAGAATTTTTTGAAGATTATCGGAGCAGCAATGTAGGTACGAACATTTGTTATTGTTGATATGGCAGTTATGTCATCTGCTTTTGAAATTAGCTGTCAACGAGTGTTTAACTCGCGTATGTTGCTCTACATTGCGCGCCGAATTATTTTGTATGGAAAATTTTGTTGCTCTAATTTTAAGTAAAAGTTATTTGAATGTACTTATTATGTTGTAAACTAACACCCGTTAAGAGCTTCGCCCGTATTAGACTTACACCCTGTATACCTACATTTAAATAAATAAACAAACAACATAATAATATACCAATTTTTCTTATACCCTCAGTCAAACCAAAGAAGACTAAGGGAACTTACACTTTATTAACGTCCGAACAAATGCGGGTAAATTACAAAGCCCCGCGCATTTGTATGTGTTATATTCGCATTTGTGTATAATATATTTCACCAATCTGCCCGCAAACACGGGCGTAAAATCACACATGGAAAGTTAGGACACCAATACTTAAATGTAAGTGTATGCGAATAAGTCTGATACTTCGAAAGTTGTTAAAATTGAGAAAACTAAATTGGGCCAATATTGCCCAATACGTACTTTCATACAATGATGTTTTTGGAGATATCATTTAAAATCTTCATTATGTTTTGACTTTGTATAGTCTTTTGCCAGAAGTATCTTAATTTCAAGCGTGTTAAATGGGTCAATCACTTTTTTTTTGTTGTTATTCTGTCACATCACCCAGGGGACAACAGTGAGATAGTTTGTTAAAGGAAAGTATCATGCTCACTCTAATCTAGTAACTGGAGTTCGAGGCCAAAGAATCTACGAAAATATTGCCACAACAATGAAATGTTCTTACAATAGTAAATCCTTATTTTCTAAAAACAGACGTTGAGATATGTTATTTATTGGTAATTTTAATTCTGTAATTTATAGAAACAATATTATTTACTTATTTTCACGTAAATATAAGATATTTTAATAAAAACTTATTTATCCGCAATTATTAGTAACAAAGTTGGTATTGCGCTGGTATCACCTCAGGTGTTAATAACATTTCGTACAGCAATTTAACTACACATAAATTAAAAGGTAGGTATGGTTAAATTACTAAGCAGTATAAGTACTATACTATTACTAAGCAGTTTTAACCCGTAATAAGGTAGGGGTGTCTTATTATGGGTTAAAATTATGGGAAAGAAATTTGGAAAATATAATGAAACATTTTTTGGATTTTATTTTTTATTTGTCTTCTTCATCACTTATCCTCCTGAGTCCTGGGTAAAAATCGAGTACACTCCCATAAAAGCCGAGAGGCCTTTATAACACCATATTACGGGTTAAAACTGCTTAGTAATAGACTACTATTATTAAGCAGAGGCAAGGCTTTTATGGGAGTGTACTCGATTTCAGTAAGATTCAGTAGGTATGGTTAAATTACTAAGCAGTATAAGTACTATACTAATAGTACTTATACTGCTTAGTAATTTATTACTATTACTAAGCAGTATAAGTACTATTAGTATAGTACTATTAGTGTAGTAATTTAACCATACCTACTGTCTTAACAAATATGGCACGCTGTCGTATGTGTTCACTGGTAATTCAACTTCTTTTTAAAATAGGCTTTGAAACGTTGGCTCTTATCATTTTAAGTTCTTTACAAGAAAATTTTGTCATATCAATGTTAGTTAAGAGAAAAGAAAAGTTTTTAGGTATTTACGTGTTTTTAAGAAAATCTTAGTTGTGACAGCCATATTAAACAAAAAGGCGTACAAACATTACACAGGTACATAATGTTTTTATTAGGAATTATTTTAAATAAATAAATTAAATAACAAAAAGGTTGTGGAAACCTGAAAACTTTATTTGACAATGACCTAAGAGACATTGACGGATTTGACAATAACGCATCTGTCGTAGTTTCGTTGGCCTCGAACTCCAATTACTAGATTACTATCATGATGAGTGGATGACCCACCTTGGAAAGGCCACATAACTGTCAAAAAATTCAAAGTTTTGTCAATTTGAATGCTGCTAAACTGTGATTTTAAGGGTGACCCAGGAGAACGTAACCATGGCAACGAGTGACATAAAAAAAGTGATTGACCCCAATAAACATTGTTACAGATGCAGCATAATTATATTTTACATTTCGCTCTACCGTTTTCACAGCGTTTCCTTTAATTTATCGCTCAGAAATACCTCCTGGAGTAGATCCTCCTCTCTCTCAGCCGCGATCTTCAGCATTTCCTTGGACTTCTCCAACAGAAGGTCCTTGTCTTGAATTGTTCGTTTCAGATTAGCTATTTCGACACGGTATGGCTCGAGCTGACGCGCCTAGAATATTAATTATTGCGTCAATCCAGCCATTCTGAAAGTGCGCTCCGTGGGGTTCCGCAGAACCTCCGTAGGCGCTCCGCGAGAGAAAAAAAGATTGCTGGGCCTTTTTTTCATGGCACCGCTTTCTTGGCGCATTCAGCCAGCCGAATAAATGGGGAAAACGGAATTAATGGATAAGAAAATGTGGAAAATTTGGAAATAGGGAATAGGAAACAGGAAAGTGATTGTACATTTTATTATGTTTAAGTTTTACATCATTAAGACATTAAGTGAAATGAAATAATGTAATGATTTAAATACGGATGAGGATGAAGCGTTAATGTATAGAAGCGATGAAATCAAAAGTTCTGAAATAAATTATTTGAATTTGAATACAAAAGTCGGGAATGGAATTTTGATTGATGACAGTTGGTTTAATAACAAGGAACGATCATTGAAAGAATATATAGTTAAAATCAGCTGGATTCGTTCCACAAGCACATGCAGAACTGGACACAATTTTTAGTCTTGCCAGGTGTTCGGGTGTACAAGCGTGACCCAGTCTTAATTTAATAATCATGTTTGTTGCTTGTTGGTTTAGTAGGAATATTCGGTTGAATACGCCTATAGCGGATGGCCCCAGCCCAGCCCCAGCCCCTGCGCCAGATGACCATAGTTTCATCCATTCTTTTCGTAAGAATAATCTTGGTAGAGTTAACATTACATGTTTAAAATGCGAACACAAAAAAAACAAATGCCTATATTTATAGGCATTGTGGATAGATTACAACCACATACAACAAGAGCTTTTCTTAACTTTCTCACCAATACTTTTAATTAGGGGATCCATCAAAAAAATCACATCCTTAGGTTTCAGTCAGTCAAACAGTTGCATAACCACTGTGATAAGATAAACGTTACTAATTTCGAAATATAATCTGATTGAACGGAAAATTAAAATTTATGGGGTTATTCTAATGTAACCAGCAAGAACGATAATATATTCTTAAACATAATATCACCTTATCTGTCCCACTATGCGCGCTGCTGGGTCGTGAACTGGATTCTATGCGTTTTTGGGAGACTGAAGACTTTTGTTCAGACTGTAGTCTACTAACCAAACCTAGAGAAAAACAAACAAATAAGGGTCGTTTTCAAAATTATCGTACGTAATTAAGGGCTTAATGAAAAGAAAATCATATTGATTAGCAAAGTTAATCATACAGTAAACTATACACCGTGGGCTGTTTAAAGCCGACCGATTTTAACAGTGTATTCCTGACCACATTTAGAAACTATAATGTCGTATAAACTTTTCTGGATATCGCCTAGTTTCAGAGTTATTAAGTACCAATTAAAAAAAACATATTTTCTAATAAACTTGAAAATTGTTATATTTTAGACCACTAAAACCTAATCCAATTAGAAGGAAATCAATGTCCAGTAAGATCGACCAAAAGAGTTCCAATAAAGACTCCCTCTTAGTCGGGTTCTAATTGTTGCTCAGTACAAAAGGTCTTTTTAACGGCGTTGGTGCCATTATGGAGAATAGTCTCACTAACCTCATTAATAGATGTCAAAAAGTGAGAAACAAAACCTTTGAAAAATGAGGTTTTTGTAAAAAAAACGTTAACACTCATTGTGAGTGCTAGTTTTATGAATAACATTCACTTTTTACGTTAAAATAGAACCTACCTCTTAATGTAAGTATTGTTTGCTCGAGATCATTGACTCGTTGTTGGTGGCTGCTGGTAGGACTGGTTTCAATAGCGTTGATCCTCATTGTCAAATTCATGTTTTCTTCCTTCAGCATCTCACAGTAACTGTAACAATTTGTGAGCGGTTTAGTTAAAACGTCCCACTTTTTCGCTTGTCAAAAGGCCGCTTAGACATCCAATTCGTATGAAGGTACAAGCCAATTCTATTCTTATGGTAAGATTGGTAAGCGACGAAGAGGGATGATTTTACACACATTTTATTTTGTCAATTTCGTCTTGAAGTTTGATAGACCAGGGTGCTTAGCCAAGTTGCCAATTGTAAATTGTAAACGAAAGGCTACCGGTCTTTGTCGCACTAATAAGAAAGAGTGACAGAGAGGGAAAACTACGATACGCTACTAAGCGCTAGCGATTGGCAACTTGGCTAAGCAACCTGCTATGAGCAAAAATGGTCTTATTCTGAGCCAAAAGCAAAGTTCTGGCCCCTTTTTACTACGTTGACAGGTGCTACAATTGTAAATTTACTGTTTCGCCAGTCGGGGGCGTCTATAGGCTACAGTTACCGCTTACGATCTGAAGGGACGTAAGTTTATTTGCCATCAACCTAAAATGTAATGCAGCAATTTTAATAAATCACCAGTAAAGATCTACCTTTTTGCGAAGCAAAATTAAGTACCTACTATTGTCACAAAAAACACGACAATTGTAGCGAAATTCCGACATAAGCAGAACCTCATGTCAAGATTTAATGAAAATTGTTCTAAGCCTTGCAATCATTGTCACGGGTTTCGGAAAATAAAAAGTTGTTTAATAATTTTCTGTATTGATGGCAAAAAACACATGGACCATAGATATTAAGCGGTAGCTGTAGCTTAAGGAAGTCTGTGGCGTCAGTACCATGCATATTTTACAATTGTAGCACTTGTCAACTTGGTGAAATAGGGTCCTGGTGTAGGTAAGTACTAAGACATATACATAGAAAGTACAAATAATTTATGTATGTATTAGTAGTAAGTTTTTTCTTTTTGTGGCAATAAAAATTTTGAAATATGATGATACTATAAATAATTCATATTTGAAAGCTTGCTACGTAGTGGTAAAAGATACCTTTTCCAGTAGTCCAATTCCGGTTGAGTCTCATTTGCGGTCTTCAGAGGCGACCGAATCTGCGCCTCCAGAAGGGAGGATTCCAGCTTCAACACTTGTCCTTTCAGGACCGTTATCTCGGCCAGGCTCCTCTCGTATTCTGATACCAGGATTTCGTTGCCCTGAAAACGGTGGATGAGAAATATTTACGATATATATCAGCATTCCGAAATGCAACATAATTAGGTATACGCAATGTTTCTAGAGTCATTAATAAGAGTCTCGTACACACCATATAAGGTACACCTGGGTAAGACCGGACTATTTTTCGGTGAGTTGAAAGGATGTCACAAAAAAACATAAACTTATTCTCACTAACTTTTACCTGCAGATGTGTGATGTAAAAACAATGTAAATCACTGTATTTCCTTGTTATATTATGTATATTTGCTAAAACTTATTTTCTACTCGTAGGTAGTTTTCAATAAATATATACTGCAAGATTGTTTACCTTTTTTTAAACACCAAACCAAATAGAGTATAAACAGGGTGGGCGAATAGGTACCACATGAAGAACTACCTTAAATATTGTAAAATAGCACATTTGGTGTAAGGGAGACTCCTTTATTCCAATAAATTCTGCATTTAAGGATTTATGAAAAATCGCGTGCCTCATTAGGGACTCGAACCGGTCAAATGTGCCAAAAAATTACGAGCCACACATTCATGACATGATGTGTCCACTATGATTCATGATACTTGTGCCCATCATCAATCTTCGATAAATAAATGGTCAGTGAAAATCCTTCAGTTGACTCTTACGACCCACGGGAAGAGTTGGGGTGATGACAAATGTATTCTTACTCCCGTCACCACATGGCACGGCACGGCAGTAGATATATATCACAAAAGGGGTAATAGGAAAAAATGAAATATGTCCTAGACAGAATGTGTCTAAGATCCATAAGATTGGGTACCTTTTCAGCAAATTCTAATGCAGCGATTCGTCTCTGCTGAGCCTCCACCCTGTCGAGAAGGGCTCGGGACGACACGGGCAGCGCCGGGGACTCGTAGCGATCGCTCTCTGGCTCTCGAAGTGATTTCTCCGAGTGTTCACCTTCTTGCTTCTCCAGAATCTTGCTTTCGTCTGAAGATTTTATTTAAAACTCTCGTGGGGCTCAATCGAGAATCATACTAAAATTCATGCGGTTACTCACGTTTTCAAGACGAAAAATGCTCGTCTTCGTCGCGCATCCAAGGCGATTGGCTCTTGAAGAAGCTCCTCATAATCGGAGCAAAACATGTCGAGCATTTTTCTACTTCTGCGTGAAATATAATTTTAGTATTATTCTAGATTTTTTTTAATTAAAGTTCTTATTAGTAATCAAAATTCGTGATGGATATTTGGATGACAAGTGTCAGGTATAGTGTAATCAAAGTAAACGACCGTTGAAGAGTTGGAAGATCTAGGAATGAACATAATATACTTATTATTTCGATGCAAACGTAATTTACAATAGTGAACATTTTACTAATGACGTATCTATGCATTAGTAAACAACTGTTTAGCTTTGAAAAGACATGAACAAAATAACCTCCGATTTTACGCCTACTTACGCTTGACTTCATTTAATCTTGATAGCAAAACACGTTTCTCTTTCTCCAGTCTTGAAAGCGTCGACTTTGCTAGCATCAAGCTTGCTTCCAATTTCTTCACTTCTTGGCATTTATCTTCGTATTTTGTTTGCCAGCGATCTGAAGATTGCTGAGCCCTACAAAAAAAGACAATAAAAATACATTTAAGTATGTTTTTATAATTGAATAAGCACTTTTCTATGCTAATACCCTACGAACAAAAAACTTTGCAACAAACTCAATGCAAGCAACAGCGATGGACGGTCGACGCCAGGTAGACGCGGCTTACTTCGATTTTAAAAAAGCGTTTGACGTTGTTGACAACGACATCTTACTTAAAAAATTTGCCCAAATAGGATTTTCACCCAATCTTGTTCGTTTCTTTGCAAGCTACTTACGTAACCGAAGTCAATTTGTTCGCCTTGCAGGCTATGAATCACCACCTTATTTTACTAGATCAGGAGTAAGCCAAGGAAGTACCTTAGGCCCTACGCAGTTCCTAATAATGATTAATGACTTGCCGAGGGCTGTTAGCGCCGCAAAATGCCTTATGTTTGCAGATGATTTGAAACTGTGCCTAGACATTAAATGTGACACCGACTGCGAGCGTTTGCAATCTGACATTGATGCTGTAGTCAAATGGAGCGAAGACAATAGGCTTCAATTTAATACATCAAAATGTAAGGTGATAACTTTTACCAGAGCAAAACATCCCATTTTTGCAACTTACCATGTCAGCAATACGGATCTGGACAGGGTGTGTAACATACGAGATCTGGGTCTAACCTTAGATACACAACTTGATTTTAAGGAGCATATGACTGTCACATGTAAAAGAGCTTGTAAAATGCTGGGATTCGTAATGAGGATATCATCGCAATTTGCTAGTATCCGAATAGCAATGGCACTTTACTTCGCTTATGTTCGGAGCCGATTGGAGTATGCGGCCATCGTCTGGGATCCGCGCGAGGTCAAATACACGCTCATGTTCGAGAAAGTCCAACGGAAATTTGCCAGATATATTTACAAACGGCTGTATGGATATTATCCATATCTCTTCCCCTCTCGATTTGTCTTGGGAATGGTAGGACTTAACACCCTAGAGCTCAGACGAAAACTACTTCTTATTGTCCACTATCATTCCCTGGTCCACGGGAGGGTAGACAATCCCAATGTCCTGGCACGAGTTGGGTTGGCGGTTCCCACGCCGAGCATCGGCATGGCCGGCGCCAGCACGGGTGGCGCGTGTCCGGCGCGGCGGGGCCGGCGCCTGCTGGCGAGGCCTGACACGCGTACTGCGCGAGCTGCAAATGCACCCACAGCCCGAGCCATTTCTGTCATTAATGACTTCCAGATCCAGGTCCCGGATGCTGACATATTCACAGATAGGCTTGGTAAATATATCAAAGTTGCGACGATGACCCTAGACTGTGGCCAGCTTAATTAGTTTTAAATTTGTTAATTTTATTGTTACTTTTTTACATATTTTAAATATTGAGTAGTTTTTTTTTGTAATTTTATTTGGTTTGTTACTTTAGTTTTAATGAATGCAAATTTGTTACTACATAGGTATACCTACATATTACTTTACCGTGTAAGCGCATTGGATGTAACTGTAAGCTTATATGAGTGAATAAATAAATTGAAATTGAAATTGAAGTGACTGTCCCACAAAAATATTATCAACAGCCAAAAGACTTCTGGACACAGGCCTCCACCGAAAGATTGCCACATTGACCGGTCTTGCACCATACGCATCCAACGCACTCCTGCGCTACGGCCTACCCACGCTGCGCCTTCCGGCAGGTACATTGTCCCATATGACGTGGTAGATAAATATTTGTTAGATTTTTTACATTGAATAAATTAATGAAATTAAAAGGGTGTTAATATTACAGTCATATACCAAAGAAAATCACCAAGATTACAAATGTCCGAGGTGGTGGTAGAAGGTGCATTACCGGTGCCCGAGCGGGTTCGATACCTAGCTCGGACGTTGCCGCGTTGATGATCTTGATCTTTTTCTTTCTACTTTATACTACTTATATTCATAATTTATACGTAGCTGACACTGAAAATGTCGGGATTGACCCACTTAGAGATCACTCAGCATACAGAAACAATTATTTTCTGAAAGTATAACTCTTTAGTATTTTTTTGAGGTATAATTTATTCGGTTAACACCTGTATTTTAGGATTTCTTGCCATTTGAAAATTGTGTGTCGGGCGATTTTACGAATTTCGCCCAAAATTTTTATTTTGTAGCGTTTTTACACTACTTAAATACCTATGCCCTTACTCAACAATGAAGCAGAAATAGGCTTAGATTCTTATTTAGTAACAAAGCTCAGTTCTTGTAGGACTGCTTCTAATAGTTTTCACAAATTGTATTGCTTTCGATTTTTTCTTATGGATGATTATAGAGATCAACGTCTTTTAACAGCCATACCCTAATTTTAAATCGCACTAACGTGGTAAATCATAGAGAATTCATAAAACAAATTATGTTAGGAAATTCGGACATCCTTAGGTATCCATATGACTCACTAGAAAAAAATCCAATATAAATATTTTTTCTTAAAAATTCTATAGTTTCAATGAACTACCCAAACTTTCCATACAAAATTCCAAAAACTGAAAATTTTCATACAAAAAGTGATCTAGGAAAAATGGGTTATGAGCTTTGAGAGTTGGTTTAATTGTATTAAAAAGGCCATAGTCGGATTTTCATAGTAAGTCAGCCTTTAAATCAACCAGACTCTAGTATTTTTTTGTGAGTACCTCTTATGGTGAAGAATATTTCTGCTGAGTATCAACGTCCTATCGGTGACAGTTTTTGACTTATGATTTTTTTTAGTTTTTTCTTTAATGTGTTGTATCTCAGGATGTATAAAAGCGAATTGCTTCAAATTTTGAAATAATGTTCTTTATTTAGATATGCATCGAATTTAAAAAAATGAATATCGATTGTCGTATAAAAAAAAAAAAAAAAAAAGACCAAAAAATTTTTCATATATTTTTTTGTGTACCTATGAAGTAGTGACACCTCTATTTTCTTTTTCTAATTATAGACCATACATTGGCCTACTAGTTGCCTAAGTATCAAAATTTTTCAAGCGGTACTTCTTACCAAAAATCGGCAATATGTGTGGTCAAGTTCTGCATTCAATCGGTGTTTTTCAATGTAGTATACAAACTCTTCATTTATATTTGAGTTTTCTTATCAGGTTATCTTATTTAAGAGTAAATGCTAATGACAACTTAATGTCATCATGATGCAAGCTGTTTATTTCATTATTAATCGGCCGTTTACCATTTCAACTAGCGTATCTCGATAATATATATATATATATATTCAAGAAATATATTATTTTTAATGAATATCTCATAAATAATATCGAATTACGCTAGTTAAAATAATAAACGGCCGATTAATAATGAAATAAACAGCTTGCATCATGATGACATTAAGTTGTCATTAGCATTTACTCTTAAATAAGATAACCTGATAAGAAAACTCAAATATAAATGAAGAGTTTGTATACTACATTGAAAAACACCGATTGAATGCAGAACTTGACCACACATATTGCCGATTTTTGGTAAGAAGTACCGCTTGGAAAATTTTGATACTTAGACAACTAGTAGGCCAATGTATGGTCTATAATTAGAAAAAGAAAATAGAGGTGTCACTACTTCATAGGTACACAAAAAAAATATGAAAAATTTTTTGGTCTTTTTTTTCTTTTTTTTTATACGACAATCGATATTCATTTTTTTAAATTCGATGCATATCTAAATAAAGAACATTATTTCAAAATTTGAAGCAATTCGCTTTTATACATCCTGAGATACAACACATTAAAGAAAAAACTAAAAAAAATCATAAGTCAAAAACTGTCACCGATAGGACGTTGATACTCAGCAGAAATATTCTTCACCATAAGAGGTACTCACAAAAAAATACTAGAGTCTGGTTGATTTAAAGGCTGACTTACTATGAAAATCCGACTATGGCCTTTGTATACATTATCAAAAAGAGTTAAGAAAGGTGATAATTTAAACAATAGGCATAATTAATACAGTTTCCTAGATTTCCGACAATTTCAGTGTGGCCCACGTATAAGTAGTATAAAGTAGTCTTAGTAGTAAGACTACTTGAAAAAAAAAACACAAATCATTTTTTTTGTAAAAATAGTTCCATTTGTGTTTCGAAAAAACTTCTGGTTGCAAAAAAGGATGTAGTTTCTCACTTCTTCCATTTATCCCAAAGTGCGACGTTGGAGTTGGTGTCCCTTCTAGCACTCGAGAGTTGGGCGGTGAGCGATGCGATCTTGTTGTGGAGCGCTGCCGTCTCAGCAGTCGCTACCCTGCTTCCTGATGTACTACTAAAAGATGGTAAATAAAATAGTTACTAATTTTTAGGACTTAAAAGCAATAATCACTATAATCAGTCATATTTACTCCCTGCAAGGACCAATCAATTGAATGCGGAGTATCTTTTCAAAAGGGCTTATTTCCACTGTGAACAAGGTCTATTTTTTCTATGTTTTCATAAGAGAAAAAATTCTATTGACATAGTGGAAGTAAGCCCTTTTGAAAAGACCTTCATCAATGGTATCATTATGTAAATAGGAATCATTAAAAAACCTTTAAAACTTTTACCACTTGCCATTTCGACAGTTTGCCTCTGTCATTCTAACGCCTTCGTCGGAAGGACATAGACAAATCCTCGAAATGACTTAATGTGACTTTGTAACTGAGATTTACAAAGACGAAATAAGATGTTTTTTTTTTCGCTTTTACGCCAAATGGCCTGCCACCATCTCCCAATAAAATACACCTATCTGATGCTTGAGGAAAAAGATAGTGATCATTATATCTGAATATATTTATGGGAGACGGGAAACAGGCTGTAAGTAAACATTAACCCCCTTATTCATAAACGACTCCTAAGTTAGCAAGCCGCTAAGGATTGGTTGTCCCTTTCGGTCTTGTATACTTAATATTGTATACAGATCGAAAGGTACAAACGAACGTTTATGAATAACTTACTTACTTAAGTCCTACGGTACCCGTGGGGTACGTAATGCCTCGCAAATCTTCCTCTACTTTAATCTGTCCATTGCCACCGCTTTTACCTAATTCGCACCGGGAACCTCCTAGAGTTCGCTGTCTACGGAGCCCCACCACGTGTGCACTGGTCTTCCTCGACGTTTATGAGTAAAGGGGTTAGATAATTACATGCGAAAAACTTGGTTCTTGAGGTTGTGCGCGTCGAGCCGGGCCCTCCTCTCCCTCGAAGCCAGAGCCTTAATCTGTCGCCGCAGGATCCCGTTCTGTTTGCTGATCAGCTGCTTCTCTCTCCGAAGGCGCTCGATGATAGGCTCTTGCCTGAAAAAATGTTAAATTCTTATGAATATGCTAACTTTATTAAATCACATAAACCAAGAAATATAGGACCGGGGCAATTTTTTTCAATACGAATACATTTACTCGTTTATCTCTCATCGTTAACAGGTATGTCGATGTTTAATTTTGTCAATTTCTCGATCCTGCTAGAAAAATATCTTCTTCTTTCTTCATTATCTTTCCCTAATGACTGAGGATCGTGACCAACAACTATGTCCTTCCATTTTTCGCGATCAAGGGCTACGTGGGCTCCCTTCTGCATGAAACCACAGGCTTGTCTAACAGGGTCCGACTATCTTGCAGGGGCTCTCCCTCTAGCACGCTTGCCCTTAACTTGACCCAGATGATGTCACGTTCGAGACTGTGGTGTGGTGATCGCATTATGTATGTGCCCAAAGAATTTGAGAACCCTCTCTTGGACTGCCAAGAGAGGGTTCTCAAATTCTTTGGGCACATACGGTGAAGAAAAATATCTAGGCATGATCATAACATTGCAGGATTTGAGGTCGTTTGAATTCGTTGCATCTACTCAGTGTACAATACAGGGTGTTAAAGGAGTCACTAGCAACCTCGAACACACCGTATATATAATTTACATTGAGCAACTTTTAGTATGGGTCAAACCCCGAAATCACAAAAAACATAACCAAAACTAAAACTTTTTTACAAAACTTTCCCATACAAAACGTCGAGATCACGTAATGAATTTGTATGAAAAGGTTTTTTTTATGATTTCAGGGGTGGGGTTGGTTGTTTCATAATATCAGCCGCCGGGTCCTGTGATTCTAATGGCTGTCTCTAACACAAACTTACCAAATAGTCGAAGATGTGGCCGGCAGTCTAGCATCATCCTGCAGATCTTGCAGGTCCAAGGCGGAGTCGAACTTGAGCTCCAGTCGCTCAGAGCCTTGCTGAGACACTCCATCGCTGACTTCTTCAACTTCCACTATAGCGGACAGATCGAAACTGGGATCGTTCACTGCCATTATTGTTTGCATGTTCATTATTTGGCTCTATAAATACGGAATTTAGTTTCTGGTTAAGACAAAACCAAATACTGGAAAAAGCGCATTAAGAAATGTCGTAAGGAAAAACAAAGCTGCGACCTCTAAAGTCGTAGACGTCTAAAACGAGCGCAAACGACGAATATTTATAATCTATACATAGTATGTTACTACTTCAAGGAAAACAATTTGAGTCGTTCCACAAAATATGTAGATGGTAGCACCATATCTCTCACGCAATACGTATACCAGAATGCCGAAATAGATTCGGATAGGAGGCGGCTAGCACGTATTGCTCTGCCCCTTAGAGTATGGTCAGCCTTATAACAGATAGCATAGACACGAGAAATTTAATTAAACCGATGTCCGTTAAACTGAAGTGGCCGAAAGTGGTTCGAAAGCTGAGAATGTGAGTTCAAATCCCACCTTCGGTGTTGGTAAACTCGGTATTTTTTCTTTAGTTTATGACATCTAATATTTATAAGATATATTTTATTCGAGGACGGTGAAGTAGGCAGGATTTTACTAACCTTCAGAGTATGTATGGCAGATCGTAACTGTTCAATCTGTACGTCTTTATCAGATAATTGCTTGATGTGTAAAGCTTTCTGCTCGGAGAGCTTGGACCGCAAACCCAGGTGCTCGCGCTGTGTCTCACTCAGCTGCGAAAGCCAATGCTGATTTTCGGCTTTATACGATTCTACCTAAAGCACAGAAAAGAATAATGTGTTATTTACGGTTAGACTATTGTACATTTTACGGCACCGAAACAAAATGAAACTCACTTCTTGAAAATGACGTTCTTCTAGCTGCGAACTTAATTGTTCCATTTTAGTAAGCCGCTCTGATGCCAAATTTTTCCAACGGTCTACTTCACTTTGGTAAGAAATTCTGCAAAAATAAAGGTGACTCAGGCAATTAGAATTTGAAACGCTGAGTGAATACTCGTATTAGAGAAAATCACTTACAGTTCCGTCTTACTTCCATCCAGCTTGCTCCTCAAACTAAAACACTCATCTTCAAGTTCTAAGATTTTGTGCGAATATTTTGCAACGGCTTCCTGTTCTGATTCACCTCCTTTTCTGTAATGAACGAGTTGTGTATAGAGATAATCGAGAATGTTTACAAAACTTTAATCTTATCTTACAAGATTGATTGAATGTTTTAGGTAATACTGACGTTATTACCAACAATACGACGAAGATTTCTAATATACTTAAATATATACCTTTCTAACTGTAACTGTAATTCTAGGATCTTTGTTTGTAAATTTTTCATAGATGTGGCATAATCCTCTCTTTCCGCTTTCATCAACTTCTGATAATCTTCAATAATTGTGTTTTTATCTTTTTCTATTTGTTTTAGAGAAATCAAAAGCGATTTATTTTCATTTTGGACTGTGTTTTCCATTTCGTTTGATTTTAATATTGTCATTTCTTTGCTATCTAGTTGCCTCCGCAAGTCATCTACAGATAAGTTCAAAGTTCCAATCAGTTTATCTTTTTGATCATTCGTAGTTTGTAGCTCTTTTATATTTTTTTCTAGTTTATCTTTCTCTGTATTCAAATGTAAAATATCCATTGTTTGTCCTTTTGCTAAGGTAATAGTTTTGACAATTTCTTTTGTCTTTTTATCATTCTCAATTTTTAGGTCTTTTATAATATTATTCAAGCGTGAAGTTTGAACATCTTCATCGGTTTGTGAAAATTTATCGACTTGTCTCTTTTCTTGAGCACTAGTTTGAACTAAAACATTAACAGTTTCTTTTCTGTCAAGCTCTTTAACTGGGGATCCAGGCAACAGATCAGCATATAATTTCTTATTTGTTTTATTTTTTTCAGTTATTGCGGTTGCAGGTTTTAAAATTTTTGGCTTCGGTAAAGTTATAGTTTGGCTTCCTTGAATACAAAAACGACAAATATTTAAATGACATAGAATAAATTTATCGATAGAATATTTTGTACAGCTGATAAAATGAAATGTAAGTATGCTTACTTCGAGAGGGAGAATCATCGTCTGATATAAGATCTTCTACTTCCATGTTCGGTGCGATGAGGTTTTCACTTGAATGTTTTATGCCGATAATATCACTAGAAGATGATTTCTCCAAGCCTAAATTTATTAGGAGTAGCGTTTTTTCTAAGTAATTGCAATGTTTAGTAATATCACCCACGGACTGCTCGAGAGTGTGAATTTTCTTCTTCAAGTAGTCTGTTTCGCGAGAATGCTTACTTTGCTAAAAAAACGTTCACAATCAAAATTTGATGTACCTAAATTAAAAGACAGCGTGACGGATAATAGTTTAATACAAAAGCTGTTCATTGTTATCTACATATTCTACGTGTTTTTATACCCCAAAGCAATGATTATTCAATAGTCTTAAAGCCAATTTTCATTAGGAAGGTTATTTTTGGAAATTATCAATAAATTTTATTTTTATCCTGTTAACCTTTATTGCACAAGTTGTGATACCAAACACGTCACTGTAAAAAAATTATTGGTGATAATGATATATAGGAAATACCTACCGTTACCAGTAGTTGCAATTTATGTTGACACCTATCTTCTTCCGAACACTTTGAAATATCTAAAATTTGCTCATATACATTATGTTTTATGATAAGGTTAGCTTGCAAGTCTTCTATTTCGTTAAGTTTGGCGTTTACTGAAAAGATTTTTCTGGATAATTCTTCCATGCTATTGTGATAGTTCTCTATAGATGTTAAAGGTATGCTTCCATGATATTGTTGCCGCAGCACTTGCATCACCTCGTACATGTACCTGGAATGCGCATCTAAAATGAACTGACCTATACATTTAAGAAGATCATATCATATTGAACGTAGACTTTATTACCTAAATTTTGTTTCATATCTGTGAGCATACAGGTTAAATACATTTTGCTGTGCTCTAAACATTTCTTCAGCTTCTACCCGCAATCGCCGCTCATTGATCAGTGTTAAGTTTAATTTATCACATTTCTTTTGACACTCAGATACTTGCAAATGGGCAACTAAAATTTCGCCTCCGAGCCTGTAACGCAGAATGATTTTACGAGTAATAGTTTGAAACCAAAATGATGTTAATTAATTTTTTATGTACATAAAAATAGTGAATTTTTCCCCATCGCTTACGAAAACGCTCAAATATATGTTACTATCACCATTAGTTTCAGTCAGATGAATGAAGTCAGGTCAATATAAAATGTGATAGCAATGTAAGTTCGGACGTGGCCGTGAAAAATCGATGGGAAATGATAGTTCATTACAAAAGTTTATCCTGGTATTACCTCGCCACTATGGCTTTATTGTCTCCACTAGACTGTAAATCTAGTATTTGGTGTCTCAATAAATTTATTTCCATGTCGTTGTTAAGTTGCTTATGTTGAAAATCCTGCAACTAAAGTATAATTTACTTACTCTCTGTAATATTACCAAACTTGTCTTAATTTTGAAGTTCTGAGGTCTTCACTTACTTGTAACAAAGCTACATTTAATTTATCAGTGGTGTGTCGGTTTTGTTCCTTTAGACATTTGTTTTCTGTCACGAGTTTTTGTAACTGGTCTTTAAAATTATCGATATCTTTATTTGACAGAGAAGCTAAGTTCTCATCTCTGAAAAATTCAAATGTGATAACTTTATTTATGTTATATCGTCGTCTATATTGTTAATTCTCATATGAGCAACTTGAAAAAAAATAGGAAAAAGACTGAAAACATTAAAAATTATTTCGATTTTTTGCATTAAGTTTGCGTATTTTTTTTTACTTCCAACGACATTAAAATAACTAAATATATCACTCACATCAGCAGAGCTTGTGATTTTTGGAATTCTTGATTTTTCTCTTCCAAATGTTTTACTTGTTTTTCTTTTTCATTTAATGCGTCACATAGTTCACGTAACTGTCGTTGTAGAAGCTCTGACTCTTTTGAAGTAATATGCTTTGCCGCATCTTTATTAGGTGAACTTCCTAAAAACACGTAAAATAGATGTGCATAGGTATGCTATGAAAGTATCAGGAAATAATAAAATACATCATTGGGTGAGAACAGACTGGAACAATCCCTTTTCTTGATTATTTGATTTACTAGAATTTTATCAAATCAGTCAACTGAGTCGTAGTATGTACACTAAACTTATTAAATAATCTACACAAACACACACTGGAGACACGTGCCAAAAGCGCGCAGTAATGACTGCACCAACTGTTCCCAAACCTTACACTCCCGCAGGGTGTACATAGACCCTAATTCTCAAATCCATGTCTATCGCACTTAAAAATAAATGTGATACTAAATGCGACCTTCAAATACATGAGTTTACAGTTATATTAAATTGTATCATTCTTACCATTATAATATTCTCTGATTGAATTCAACACTTCCAATTTGTCATTTTCAAGTCGCTCTAGTAAACTATTAGGTTCAATTTGAGCATCCACTTTGTCATTCAAAATTTTACGATATTTTGAAAGCACATCTGATAATGTATTATTTTGCTTCCAAAATAGATGAATCGAAATAGACTTCCTCAACTTATCTGTGAGATCGGTTACTGTATAAATCAATCTGTTAATTTGAGTTTCGTATTGAGACTCTGCTAACATTGCATCTCTCTGACAATCCAAAAGTTCATTTCTTAAATTTTCGATTACAGTTCTTATAAACTTATAATTTTCTTCTAAATAAGAGCATCTTCGTTCTAAAACAGCAACATTAGGGATGGTGATCAACCCTGGAGAATTTTCACTTACAGTGTCGTCCATATTTTCCATAATTTGAGATTTCAAGTTTTCGATTTGAGCCTTGTATTGCTCCTCTTCTACTCTCCAACTGTTTCGATCATCAGTTGCCTGAACCGCTAATGTCGTCATTTTATTGTACAACATATTCAGTTTTTTATGAAAATATTCCAATCCAGATTTCAATTGATTTTCATACAAAGAGTCTCGCTTTGCAACATAATTAACAATTTCGTCGTTGTCGTTTAATTTTACGTAATCATGTTCTTCGGCTATCCATGAACCAAATTCACCTATGTTGACATCAATATCAGAAGTTGCAATTGCAGTTTCCTTACCGGTTGATTTTGAGTTAGATTCAATTTGAATAATCTTTTCTTCGAGTTCAGTAGTTTTCTTAGTTTGTTTTGATAGCTTATCCATCACGTCAAATGTCTCTTTCCTGAAAATACAGTAATATTTACACGTTTGCTTTATATAAAAAAATCAAAGGGCATGACCCTTAATAACAAGTCAAATATAATTGACCTGGCGTCATGTAATGCGGTTAGTAAAGCGTCTCTGCCACCTAGAGCTTCTTTCAGCTCCATAACGGCCGCCATATGCGGTGCAAACCATCCGGCGGCATGCCGAGCTTCCATGGATTGTAAGACCGCTTCTAAACTAGGGCATTGTAATGCTAACACACCAGAACTCGCTGCACCTTAAAAATAAATTAGAATAATTTTATGCATTTAAGCATGTAAGTAGGTATAGATTGCAGTCCTAATGATAATTCAAAAGTATCAAGATCAGGAGCGATGGATTTTATAAACTTGCTTACTATTATCCTTTAAGAAATTTAATATCTCTTGCAGGCCTTTACGAAGACCTTCATTCTCTTCTGCAATTGCCTTCATTTCAGCATGTTGTTCTTCAGCCTGTTTCTTATTTTTATTTTCGTTATTTCGGGCAACTGCAGCTAAATAGCTGAAAATGTTTTCTCGTGTTAGACGGTTAATATTTTTTTTTAGTATTTTGTTAAAAATGAGCACGCAACTGTTTAATACGATTTTGGCCCATTATACCACTGAAAAGGTACTTAACTGGAATTCGTAAAACGTTACATAGGTCTCTACACCTAGTATTCATATAAAATTGTTAACACTTACTGAGATGACTCTCCTCCACCATCCATAGGCATTTCATCATTGCGTATTTCTTCAATTTGTTCTTCACTGTACCCTGACTCGCTTGCAATTTTATTCCGATTTTTTAATTTTGCGAACAAGTTGCGATTTTCTAACTCTACAGAAACTAGTTTATTTTCCATTACTCTTAACTCCTTCTTTAGAACCGCGTTTTCATTTTTTATAGCCTGATATTTACATACGACATCCTTGGAATCGATTGGTTCTTCAAGAGGAATATTCAATTTCTGCCTGTTAATTAAACACAGTAATTAGATTCGAGTTTTACGACAGCAAAACTAGTAATATGACTTAATATGACACAAGTTAGACCTTACCTCATAGTTTCATTTTCAAGTTGTAAATGATCCACGATTTCATTTAACGAATTGAATTCCTTAACTAGTTTTCGTAGTTCATCATTCTTATTTTTTAACTGTTGTTTCTTTTGTTTCAAACTATCTACTATAGCTTTAACACCTCCGTCCTTTTCAACCAATTGTAATCTTGCAGTCGTTTCGGCTAACTGAAAATCAAAATAGTACAAATTGAATTTAGTGTTTTATTGCCAAAATTGACATATTAAAAAGAGTTTTAATAAGTTGGACAAGCTAATAAGTGTTCGCTCTTACCTCTCTTTCTCTAGAAGCTATTAATTCATCAGATTCTGCGAGCGCAGCAGTGAGACTCTTTACTCTTTTCTTCAGTTTATAAATGAGAATCCTTTCTTTTCCTTCATCGCTTTCGTTTTTAATCTCAGTAGTAGAACATTCCGCTGTATCGTCCAGGGATGATTTAAGATGCGCGTTTTCTGATCTCAAATGTTTTATTACTTTTGCCGATTGCAATAACTCTTCAGAAGCTTCTGAAAGTTTGTCTTGCAATTCTTTTAATTTGTATTCGTCCACGCGTGACTTATGCTTAAAAACGATTTTCGTGTTATACTTAGTTTCTGTATTTTTTAAATGATAGTTATTATTGGGTGGGATATACCTACCTATAACGAATAATATACTTACTTTGGGAGATATTATATTAGGAGTTTGAATCAATTCCTCCTTCAATTTTGTATTTTCGTTTTCTAATACCTCAATCTGAGATCGTTTTGCTCGTGCTACTTCCTGAAAATGAAATTAACTGTAAGTCATTCTTTACTTTTATCATGATGAATCATCACAAATTGTAGTTACCTTCCAGTGTTGAGCCTTTGCTTGTATATCTGCCAAAAAACTTTCTTTCTTCGTTTCACTTATTTTCAACTCCTTTTTTAGAGTTTCTATTTCGACCGAGAGCTGTGTTTTTGATTGTTTAGTGTGACCTAAGTTTTCTGTGAATAAATGAATGAGGGAGGAAATGTGTGTATGAGTGTTAGTCTCTAACAAAATGTTGTGATCACCAGCATCCAGTAATATATGATACTAGTGCCAATGCTACGTTAAATATGTTTACGAATAGACGAATGACTTGAAAATATGTATATTTTAAAGCTAATGAAACCTTTCAAGTGCCTAATGATCGTAAGCAGCATCTTCGTCGATGTCATTAAATTAAGATACCTTTTAACTTGGTGCATTCACTGTTCATGGCGTAGACTTGATCAGTCAAATTTTCGATAAGTTCCGTTGCTTCTGTAAGCTTATCTTTTAGTACTGAAAGCTTTTCTTTTAGTTTATTGTTGTCTTCCTCTAAAACCTTAAACGAGAAAAGGCATCATACAAAAAAATTAATGTCTATACGTCTCTGACATTAAATACGAATTAATTGATGATGATGTCTGATGATAGTCATGAGAAAATGAAATTCAAGTACAGAATGCAAATGCAGCAATTATGCAAATGGGTATATCACTTTTTTATGTCACTCGTTACCATGGTTACGTTCTCCTGGGTCGCCATTTACGAGTAATAGCATACAAATTTACAAATCTTTGGATTTTTTATAGTTATGGGGCCCTTCCAATGTGGGTCACCCACTAATCATAAAAGTAGCTTGCAGGATATCTAGCAAACTAGCCCACTGTTCTCCCCTGGGTGATGTGACAGAATAACAACATAAAATAGTGATGCACCCAAGTACGTTTGAAGGCATTTTACGCGAAACTATTTTATCTTTTGTTTTTCCTTAATTTGCTCTCAAATTAAGGAGATCATAATAAATTAAGAAAAAAAAAATCCACCTTGACATCACCAAGCAATTTCCGGATATGCCTATTCTTCAAAGTAATCTCGTTTTCAAGTTGAGCCACGGCATTCATTTCTGACAATGCGTCTCTACTTGACTCCGTATCGTCGTCATTTGGCTTGTCTTCTAGTTTGGACTTCTTCCCTTCCAATTGGGCTATGTCTGCGTAAAGTTGTTCCAGTATTTCTTTGTTTGCCTTTATGATTTCTTCTTGATCGGCAATGGTGTCCAACACACTGTCAGTGCTTCTCGTAGGTGACGCTACAGAAAAAGCATGTAGTCGCAACTTAAAAAAACGCTTAACTGGCAGGAACAATAAGCCAAAAAAAATCGTAAAGTTATAGATATAATTAAACTATAGATGCATGTAGATAATATGACGAAGCCTGTTGCGGATCCCACTATTGATGTGTATGAGACGAAGCATCTTGCTTATTTATTTTGCGTTTGTTACCCCCTGACAAAGCTTGTGTTGCAGATACGTTTCCGATGTTTAATGGTTAAGAAATTATTTTTGGTTTTAAATAAATTGATTCATCTTTATTACACTATTAACATTATAAATATTATAATGGAGACCTAGGCTTTCTGAAACATGTCGCGCGTAGTGACTAAGTACCTACACGTCAGTTTAACCGTTTAGTTATCACACTGTCTCACTAAAGTTTAATTTCAATTATGGCGTAAAGCATGTATGTTACATGTAGACTTACTACATTTCTACTTCGAATAGCAGTTAATTTTTTCAAAGTAGTGACGATATGTAGGTACAAACTTATTTTAGGTACCTACTGTGAAGATATTATTCCTAATTTGTACGTAATAGGTACATCCCTGATAGGGCCCCATCAAAATAATTTGCCACAGATGGTATAGTTACGCCAGTGCAAAAAGGTTAAGTTATTTACAAATACCAATCACAAACATATAGGGCCACAAACCTACCTACTAGAGAAGGCAGATATGCAACGAATTCCGCTGTTAAAAGGAATCTCGTAAAATATAAATATATTTTTTCGATATTAGGTTTGGTACAGGTTTTAAGGGTGACCATTTTATATTTTTATTCATACAATAGGTACTTAATGATTAACGGTTTCCAATTTAATATTTTTTTTATAGTTTTTCATAATACCTAACTTACTATCTAAAATATACCTACATATTTACAGTTGTCGTCTGGCACCTACTTTGAAACAGCTAAAGTGTTAAAAAAGTATCGTAACTTGTCAATAGTGTGTCTACCATCAGCTTCCGCCGTGAATTTAATGCAGACTTACTTTCTATCTATCACACTGAAAAAACAACTTTCGTTCTTTTGATCCCTACTGGTTGGCGTGCCATGCCATGCGTCAGGCAATATCTATCTTAGCAAGCGTAGTAAAGTTATGACATTGTGTTGACTAAGTTGACTTACCCACATACGGCCCTTTCACTTTCCCTTTGATGCCTTTTCTCTGAGTTTCCAGCTGGCCGAGTAAATTGTTTACCTAAACCAAACGTGTTTATGTTAGCGAACTACATTAAGTACCTACATCCAGTACATGGCGGGAGACGAATGCTAGAAGAAATTTGTACTTGAATTTATCATAGGTAAATGAAATTCCTTTTCCTTTACCAAAATATCTCGACTCATCAAGTTCTTCACGCCATGTAGGTACCATCATAAAGACCTAAGAAAGTGATCTTTCGACAAAATAATATTCTGCGATAATAATTATGTTGGTTGGGAAATGGGCAGTGATATTTGGCAAAATGACTGGCGATAAATTAGAGAACCAAGTCATAAATCATCATTGTCAAAAAAAGACCTCAGTACAATAGCAAGATTTTTTTATTGAATACCTACCTTAGTAAGGATATACAGGTAATCTCCAAACTGGAGTTCGAGGACAAAAAAAACTACAATAATGTTGCCACATCAATAAAATGTTCTTACAATAGTAAATCATTATTTTCTAGAAACAGACGTTGAGATAACTTATTTATTGGTAATTTTAATTCTTTATTTTATAGGAATAATATTGTTTACTTATTTTCACGTAAATGTAAGATATTGTAATAAAAACTTAATTATCCGCAATTATTAGCAAACAAAGTTGGTATTGCGCTTGTATCATCTCAGGTGTTAATAACATTTGGTACAGTAATTTAACTACACATGAATTATTAAAGCCCTATTTCTGCATACGTTTAGGCAATTGCAGAATAATAGCGTGTAGCGTGCTTTAAGACCTTCAGGGTCGCGTTTTATAAAGTTACAATTTACAATTTCGCTGTTTGCCTCTCTAACGCACGCACATATTAGCTAGAAAGAGAGGCAAACAGCGAAATTGTAAATTGTAACTTTATAAAACTCGACCCAGGAGGTGACACCGCAGAAGTGGCAGTCATGCGTTTGCGTAAGCCACATAATCAAAGTGGAGAATGAAATGTGCAAATTAGACAGGTTAATTATCGGAGTGGTCGAACAATTTATTATACAATATGTTTCCGACTCAGATACTGAAGATATAAGTGGTGAAGAAGAGAAATAAAAAATAATAAAAATGCTTTCATTTAACATTTCCAAATTTATTTTCCATAATTTTAACCCTTAATAAGGCTCGAGAGTCGAGGCGTCGAGATATTTTGCTCATTGGGTAATTTAACCAAACTCTCTTTAAAATATGGGACGCTGTCGTTTGTGTACACTGGTAATTCAATTTCTTTTTAAAATAGACTGAAACGTAGGCTCTTATAATTCATTCATTTATATTAAGTTCTTTACAATAAAATTTTGTCAGATCAATGTTAGTTTAGAGGAAAGAAAAGTTTGTAGATATTTACTTGCTTTTAAGAAAATCCTACTTGGGACAGCCATATTTAACAAAAAGGTGTAGGTACCTCAAACATAACAGGGGTACGGAATATTTTTATGAGGATATTATTTTAAATAAATAAATTAAATGACAAAAAGGTTGGCGAAACCTGAAAACTTTATTTGACAACGACATAAGAGACTTTGATATATTTCACAGTAACGCATATGTCGTAGTTTTTTTGGCTTCGAACCCCAGTTCTGAGAAGAGTCTGTTCGAAAGTAACTGCACGTGAAATTATATGGTCATGTCTTGGCGCTAGACGCCTTCATTTTCCGAACAGACTACGATATAATGAGAAGGTGTTTTTTCAATAACTTGCTTTAGGGTCACTAATAGTCCTTTGTTCAAAATAGTGATCTTACAAAGAAGTGCGGGTTATTAAAATTAGTTGCACTTACCTTTACCTTATGCACCTATCTCAATTGTAAAAGTAATAATAAGATTACCTGTTCATTTTTAAACTTCAGAATATCCTGAGCGAGGCGAAATAATGTTTTCAAGTCAGTAAAATTCAGTTCGATATCGTCAGCCTCCATCCATGATAATGACTCACAGAGTTTCTCTTTGTCCTCTTCTTTGAGTTCCCTTTGAGAAAAACTTAATAGTTCCCTCCAGTCAGTTTCCACCATTTTGAAGTTTTGATTCAAAATTTTATAAGTTAAGAAACATTATTTTCTCCCAAAGTATTACTATTTATAGAAAACAGAAAACCTCTGTAAACAACAAAGTTATGGTATGACTTATGTTTTGAAGTTGGCGGCGTTGCTAAGCAACCATACGTAGGGTTGCTATAACAAAATAAAGCCCGAGCCACATTCGCAATCGTGTCATAATTTGGCGAGGGGCCGCACATAGTGTGCCACTAAGAGGGATAGACATAGTCACTTACTACTAAGAAGATACTTGTATGTGTGGCACTTAGACTTAGCATCTAACACACACACACAAAAAATAGTGGCACAGTGATAAGGACGGACGATTATCGTTCCTTTTCACTTCCACTAGTAAAAAGTTTCATAAGACCATCCCTTTCGTCTTGCTATTATTATTACGTTGTCAAATCCATATCCATATTCTAAATCCATGTAATTTGGTCATAATCATAATGTACATACATACCTAGGTACGAGATGTAAGTACGTGTCGTCCATGTCTATTTCGTGATAAATATAAGTCTTAAGGTGCCTGTACACACTATATATTTTTTATTCTGCACAGTTTTTTATTTCTTTTCCCTTTTTCTCCATCTCCGATGATTTTTATGTCTGTCAGATAAATGACATTTTTGGCATGGCATTTTTCTTTTATATGCCTGAGTAGTGATTTTATTCTCTTTGATGCCTGAGAAAAAGGAGTGTTCATTTTATCTGAACGATATATTTATCCG
>JALPQI010019161.1:0-18833 GCA_025490895.1 Thaumatotibia leucotreta
TCTCTAGGCCTTAGGAGGTTTTAAATAATCGTGTACACGTGGCGTCGTCTGGAGCTCATCATATTCCTTCGCCGTCTGGCGGTCAAAATGTAAGATTGATAGTTTCTTCACGCACCTTATATTACGGTAGCTTAGGTAGGCTACCATAGCGTCACGTGAGCGACCAAAGGTGTTTTCATGGAATGCTTCTCCTAAGTGAGGAGCATTCCATGGGCTGTCCCGTACAAACGGGTGTATATTCCAATAATGAGGGTTTTCTGAAATGACACTCACCAGGGCGGCAGCACTGAGGCGTCAGGTCCAGAAACTTGCCTAAATTCTCAGAGCGCCTATAGTTTCGTAAATGTTTTGTATGAGTTCATAAAATTATATAAAAATACCTTCTAGTTAGTTTTTCTTTGGGGCTAGACAATTGTGTTTCTTAGCGGGACCTTACGGCTAAGTGGCGCCAACTAGAGGCATACGTTTTCGAGAAAACCCTCATTTGAGTTTTCTTCCGAATTATTTGTTAATAGGTCACGAAAGAGAACTTCGATAACTTTACTGTCGATAACCCATTATTTTGAGAAAAACCGTGTTTGTAAGGGACATCGGTGGTTTATTTCGTGGAATGCATCTTTAGAAGCCGTCAGGGTCTGAGAAGCGCAGTGTCTTGGTGAACGTGGAGATAAACTCTGGCGTCTGCTTCTTGTGGTGCAGGTGCGGCCGACGGGAGTTTTTTGATTTGCGTCTGTAATCATAACGGTAGAATATCATCATCATCAGCCTATGATAGTCCACTGCTGGACGTAGGCCTCTCCTATTAACTATGCGTATAGACGCATTAGGAGGTAAATGCCCATAATCGCCACGCTGGGCAAGCGGATTGGCGATCGCAGTAATGTGTCCACTATGATGAATTGATGACGCTGCTGCCCATCAACAATCTTTTATTAAATAATGGTAAGTGACACTTCAATCCCTTAGTCGACTCTTACGACACCCGCAGGAGGAGTTGGGGTGGTGACAAATGTATTCTTACTGCCGTCACCACACGGCTAACTGTAGAATAATAATATTAAGTTTAATAATAGCCTTATTTGAGAACCTGACCTGTTATACCGATGTTCTATCTCTGTCAGTCCAAAGAAGGCGTCATTACACTGACAGAAAAAAAAACCCCGAAATTTGCGAATTTCGGTGTTCGCGGTAGCGCCTGTTTAGTATATTGTGACAGATTACTTGGTAAAGGCCCATGGGCAGCGTTAGCGTTGTATGGAAAGTGGACCAAACACCAACAAAGCTGAAAGTTGTGTCATTCAATAGGTATTTAGATTTATTTCATTTCATTCTATGGGCGCTATGATTCCATTGCAAAACGGAGATATTTGTATTTTCATCATCATCATCTCAGCTATAAGACGTCCACTGCTGACTATAGGCCTCCCCTCTGGACCTCCACATGTACCGGTTAGATGCGACCTGCATCCAGCGTGTCCCATTGATTTGAGCGTGTGATTTCTATTTTAGTCAGAGTAAATTATTTGGTGTCTCGACGACTGTGTTTTACTAAGAGAGTACCACGCCTTACTTATATAAAATTACCCAATGGAATTCAACTTTGTATCTACCGTTAGAATGACATAAAGTACATAAGCACACCTTTTTAATGACACTACTCCCAGTTCTGTTGGATTTTGGTCCATTTTGACGCATAGTCCTTTCATTTTCATTTCATTTATTTTTATTCTGAACATGTGTACATAAGTACTTATACGTGCAGGTGACATTGCTTCAGTTTTGCGTTGTAAGTCGACAAAAAAGTCTCCTTTACAGCTCACAAGTGCAAACATCTTACCACGGATGCGCGATACACATAGAAACTCGGTTGCAACGAACGCTCATGCTGTCGCGTCACGCGACAGCATGAGAGTGTTTGCAGGTGCATATTTGCACGTGTTTGCAGCGTGTTTGCACTTGTGAGCTGTAAAGGAGACTTTTTTGTCGACTGCTTTCGAACTTACTCGTAAGCGACCAGCTTGGTGACGATGGGCATCATGGCGAGCAGGTCCAGCCGGCGATGCTTGGCGACCAGCACCCGGCACAGCTCCTGGATCAGCCAGGACCCGTGCCCGTTGCGGAATGACCGGTAGTCTGGGAACAGGTTTAAGCGGCGTGAGTTTACCACGTCCCCGTAATCTTTTCAACGGCAAAAACTTCTTTTATTTATTATTATTATTACAGCTTACAATAAACTTATACATAATACAGTTCCCTGCAAAACTGTTTTCACAGTTTGACTGCAGGCATGAGTCTTTTTTAAATATTGGCGTAACAGATTATTATATTAAACTGTTGGCGTAACAGGCACGGATGCAAGACTTCGTTCAGGGGCGGGGCATTGACCTATGATAGGATTTTGTACTTAAAAAAGTCCAGTGTCTTAGGGGGTGGGCATTGGACAAGTGCCCCCATTGCCCCCTTCCCCTGGATCCGTGCCTGGCCTAATATGACGTCGTGCCTACGATTACACAATAGTAATTTAACACAAGTGGTCACGGTCAAACTGGGGAAGGAATGGTCATGCTGATTGATACGGTTTTTATTCATTAAGTACTATAGCATATATGCATTTACGCATCCCCCCCTGGTCGCGGGTAGACCGTGCAATGGGGGGGTATGTGGGACTCGCCGCTCTCGGGTCCTGCGAGAGGGGGAGAGCAGCCCTACCCACTAGAACTCCACTCCGGCGTTCACCCTCGTAGCCGTTTTGAGGACACCATAGGATCGCCGACGCACTCCACTATGATGCCCTCCGAGCTCCAAATGTACCTACTGAATGCAAACATTTATGTAGCGAGTAGGGTTTGCAATATTCGTCCAATTTTATTATTCGAATAATACGAATACTTCGATTTCCAGTATTCGAATATTCGAATTTTTCGAATAAAACGAATATTATGGAAAAATAATTAATGAATGTTTTAAAGGGATGTAATTGTAAAATATATGACGTAAAATGAAAGCGTTATAACCTCTCGAATCTCTCGATACAACCAAGAGGGTGTCACTCCGCGATTCCGTCGCGCGGCTACAAGTACATGCAGAGCGCCCCGTCTCCGTGGTCTATTCAATGGTTGGCGCGCGCTGTCTCGGAACGCACGTTTAAATTTACAACGCTGGCTCGTCACGTATCGCAAAATATATCGCTTGCAAATATTAGGATTATTTTATACATGTGCGTCTTAAATGAAAATGCCGAAAACATACTGCATAGCAGCATGTTGCAATAATAATAATGTTAATTATCATGACGCGTTTTTCGCACAGCCACATGAACATAATAATACACTTATTACCTACATTCATAGTAAATTAAATTCTCAGAAACTCAAGTCAATTACAGACAAAACGGTTTATTTTCGGACAAATTTGTCAGTAAAAAAGCGGCACATTTAAATAATGTAAAAAACTTCGTTCTCTCATACTTTTATTGAATTTCGCGCCTTTTGTCCTAAGATATTATTTGGTTGTCTGACTTTATTCACATAATATCAAATAGGTACACTGGTACATATAAGAGAAAATGCCGTGTTACGTCTGCCTTACGATTGTGATTAAACCATTACTTATTTATGCTGCTTTTGTAGTGAATGTAGGTACCTAACGTAGTTCTTTATTTTTAAATGCATTAAGCAGATATATTAATTTCTGCACATCTCACATACTGTCTACAGATATTTTTAGAATGTTCGTGTTATTATCAGGATTATTCGGATGGATATTCACCTAAAGTTAGCGAAGTCGTGTTGCTATCTCACTCACACCTCAAACAATGCCGCCCGGGCACGCGCGGCCGTAGCACAAAGAAGGTGCCGAACGAGTTGAGTCAAATATTTTTGAATCACGTGTATGAAATGCGTAGGTAAATTCTATAATCACGCATGAACTAAATTGTTGAATCAAGACGAATGCTATTAACGCCGTAGATATCATTGCAGTAATGTATTTGTGAGACGTCTCATAGCGCCGTTCGTTATTTTATTAGTTTTCAATAATTGACAACCCTGTTTTCGACGGCGTGCGGCTTATAAGCGACGTTTCCGCCACGCAATACGGCCCATTTCAGCTGGTCGCGTCGCCTCGCGCGCCGTTTAGTTTGGTAATAATAATTGTGTAGGTACATAAAAAGCCGGCATTTGTGAACATCAAAGCAGTGAAGCTTCTGTACTTTATATATTCTGTGATACAACAGACAGACTTGTATAGTACAGTCAAGTGCAAAAATAAGTATCGAAAGAATCCGCTCATAAATATGTTACGACGTTTTTATTACACAGAGTTAGAGTGCACTGTGACATATTTTTGTGTACACTTTATTTTGTCTTTAACTATACCTAAGAGGCAAGTATGGTCTGTAGCTTTTTAGCTGGCCTAGATTCAGTGTAAGGAGTTTAAAATTGTATCTCATATTTTTATCGCTTGATCACGCATTGATACACTCAATCGTTAGTATGTATAAAAAACTGCGTGCCAAAAATAATTCGTTATGAAAATACCATTATCAATTTATTATTTAAAAAATACAGTTATATCAACCTACCTCAAAAACTATAGGAGATAATTTAATCAAACCAAAAATCGTTGATAGAGTTTATTAATGTGCTTAACATATATTTTTTTTAGAATTTTATATCGCGTAGTTTAAAAAATAGAGAGGGGGGACACATTTTTCAGACTTTGAGAGCTGGTATCTCGAAAACGATTTGCTTAAATAAAGATAAGATTTATAAACCTTCATATCATTTTCAAAGACCTTTCTATTAATACCCCACACGCTTATATACAACTAAATTTTTTTTTCTATCCCTCAGTTATATGTATGGATTCACACCCCAATGGTTTTTTTACAATTTAGTATCATAATCCTGTAGCGGTTCATACAACACATATCCTTACCAAATTTCGTTACCGTAGCATTCATAGTTTCCGAGTAAATTAGCTGTGACAGACGGACAGACGGACAGACGGACATGACGAATCTATAAGGGTTCCGTTTTGCCATTTTGGCTACGGAACCCTAAAAATACTAAATTTTTGTAGGTATATAAAATTCGTGATGATGAATCATTACCAAAACACGAGGATTTACAATCTACAATTTTATTCAAATTAAATTCATAATTGAGTTGAATAAGATTGTTAATATAGCGTAAAAGTAAAAAAAAAATAACTTAATTTTTGACAATTTTATTCATTAAAAAGCTGCTTAATTGTCTCGGGGAGTAAGTTAAACCTTATTCAAGGGGTATGAGAACAAAATAATAATTTGGTTTTATTTGAATTATCAATCATACATCGTAAACTGCGATCGAAATTCATTGAAGTACTAGGGTTGTTACTCAATCAAGTCAAAGTCAAAAATAATTTATTGAGTAGGCTTAGCAACAAGCATTTTCGAATCGTCAGTTGTGCTACTTATACATACACTTATATGGCAGAATGTATTTATTTATCATTAATATTATTGTAGAATTAAATTACACTTATCAAAGTCTAGGTAACCTAGCATACAGCACCTAGCGGGCAGCAGCGTCAGCATAGTGGACACATTACTGCAATCATCAATCCGCTTGCCCAGCGTGGCGATTATGGGCATTTACCTCCTGACGCGTTTATACGCTTAATAGGAGAGGCTTACACCTAGCAGTGGACTATCAATGGCTGAGGATGAGTCGTTCCTGGTGCAAAGGTACCCATTACACTGGCCACGCTACCACGCTTGCACGGCGACGGACTTTGCACCAGGTACAGTCAAGTGCAAAAATAAGTATCGAAAGAATCCGTTCATAAATATGTACGACGTTCTTATTACACAGAATTAGAGTGCACTGGGACATATTTTTGAACGTTTTTGTACACCCCTTATTTTGTCTTCGACTGTACGAACCCGCGCGGGTGTCAGCTGTCCTCTGACTAATCCGACGTCCAACCTCCCTTATAAAGGCAATAGCCTCAGACCCCTAGCACCCAGTAGTCTCCACTGCGATGGGAACAAAATAATAACTGTTACACAAGGCCGCATACTTGTCCCGTTTTTTAGCGGCAGCAAAATCCGCAGCAGCACCAGCTGTTCGCACTGTCCGACTGAGATGCGAGGCGGCTAAAGTGCTGACGCAAGTGGCATCCCAGAGTAAGCACTTGCCTTTCTGCCACGGCACCAACGTTAATCCGTCGGGCCTTTTGCCGTCGGAACGACAAAGGCCTGGAGGCTCCAGGGCACAATGAATGCACGTTCCCTTCGTACGTCATTTAAAGCTTGGTGACGTGGAAACCTTCCCGAACAACGACTACAACACAACGCGTGATGGCCATTTGCCTCCACTATGGAGCCACAGATGCATTTATGAGGTAACCAAACATCGCAGCCCAAGCTCAGGCGGAGAGCAACTGCCACCCGCAATGAGTCGTTGTCCAGGAGTGTTTGCAGTGGTTTCCAACGTGGTTGCAGGCTTTGCCTAGTCTCGCCAAATTGACCCCCGCGACTCATAAGCCGTGCTAGCGCGTCCTTAGCCCCCACATCGCCACTGAGTTATTAATATTTAAATTAACTTAATTGAATGAAACGTTGTTTAATCATTAAAATATATTTTTACATAGATGTTAATGTTAATTTTGGAATTTTATTATAATTCTTCGCTAAAATAAATTATTTTCACACAAACTTTCACTATTCGAAATATTCGTTTTATTCGAATAATAACTGCTGTCATATTCGAATATCATTTGAGGCGAATAATTCGAATAAACGAATATTCGAATATTCGAATTGCAAACCCTAGTAGCGAGGCACCTTTTTAGGCTGCGGGCTGTACGGAAAAGAGTATAGAATAGGTATATGGCAAAGGTTTTTGACCTAAATACGTTGACGTTGATATGTATTTTAATTGACACAGAAAGTAGGAACAAAAAGGTAGGATTGCCTTTGACTTTGAATTCTCTCCGATAATCTGAAGTAGGTACTATTGAAACGTTAGGTATTAGGTACTTCGACACAGGACCTCAGCACAACGGTGTCGATGTGTGATGCTAATGTCACATTTATAAAGCACCTTAGGGCTCATGCATAAATCATGCGAGGTTTTTTCGGCTACTTTTTGACCCCCCCACCCCCCTGGTGATGTTTGGTGAGTTTCTTGGCTACAAAAGCCAGTCTTACGTGTATTTTTCTCATTCAACTTTTACCGTTCGTTCGCCGAAATTCACAATATTTCTTAGTTTGTTCATCGTAGAAAAATACACGTGAGGTCTCCTTGTACCCCCCCATTGTAACGTTGCACGTTATCATTCACGATTTAAAAAGAAATAAGTAATAGATTTCGCTATAAAACTCTAAAAGCGCATACGCGATTGTGCGCACGACTGTACTGGCGCGGATAGCAACCGCGTCAGCAGTTTTTTTACGTATGGGATTCTCCTACTGGCTTGGATTTGCGCCTCGCCCCGCGAGTCGCCAGTCCCAGTCCAGACGTCTTAAGCAGAGGACGTGTGCAGTCGCGTTCACGGGGAGGCTCGTGTCGTCATACGCGCTGCACACTAACAAATTTTATTTAATTTAAATAAAGGGAAAATCTCAATTGTAACCGCAGTGAAGTCCTGATTTTTAATATAATGGCGTCTTCGTACCCGTAAAGCTACATATCGTCTTGCACCCCGTAAGGGTAAGTGTTGAAACGTTATATATCTAGATTTTAAGAAGTGCTAGTTATCATTGCTAATTCGCTTCCCATTATGTTTTAGTGCGTTCCTACATGCTTAAATTCCTATTAAGGTCTGTGTAATTAAATTGCCATGTACACGTATGTGCTTTCCGTAACGGTAAAGTACCGTTACAAAATGGCGTCCCATACATTTGCCCTATCTTAGTATTTTAGTTTTTTTTGTGCATTTTGTGCCTTACAAAGTAATTTAAATGTAATGAGAATGCCCTATTTTAATTATTGTGTTACTAATTAATTTTCTAAAAGGGCTATAAGTTTGCAAGCTTGCTTCCGCACATTCCAGTCCTTTGTTCTTCTTGTAACTCCGTTCTGAGTATGCATACCCACCAGCTACTTTTCGCTCCCTTGCTGCTAGCTTGGCGACATCGTTGGGGATCATACCGGCCGGACGTTAAATTCCTGGTCCTAAGCAAGATTGATGTAATTCCAGGGTGCAACTTTACCCTTACACGCGTCGTGCCACCTACTTCCTTGTCTCGGCCGGCCTGAGAGCACGCGTGGACACCGACGGAGGGACTGCGACATACATCCCGCTAGCTACGGCGCTCCCCGGAACGTTCCAGAGTCACCCCAGGACTGCACTACCGCCTAGCAGACAACAGGGGGAGTACCTCACTACCGGCGGAAAACCAGTCAGGCTTAACGAACTTTACCACCCCTAGTACCTACAGTTAATACTGGGTTTTTCTTGAAATTAATATATTTTTTTTGTAAGCGTTTGGGTGTTTTCTTTGACCACCCAACTTACCCGCTTCACCATCTAACGTGATCTTTCGTGATGTTTTCTTGGACCCTGATTTATGCACAAGACCTTACTGGGCCTGTTCATATGCCGCCCATCGTCCAGCAAAGCGCTTGCAAGAACGACGCCTCCAACTATCTCTCCTATGATCTGAAGTCCTACCTTCGACACAGGACCTCAGCACTAGGGTGTCCATGTGTGAGGCCACATGCACGACATCGCAGGCCCCGTCCATGTGCTGCCCATCGTCTAGCAAGTAGCAGCGCCGCAAAAACGACGCCTCCTACTATCTCTTCTATGATCTGAAGTCCTACCTTCGACACAGGACCTCAGCACTAGGGTGTCCAATTGTCCATGTGTGAGGCATGCACATCACAGGGCCCGTCTATGCCGCCAATCATTCAGCAGCGCGCTTGCAAGAACGATGCCTCCTACTATCACTTCTATGATCTGAAGTCCTACCTTCGACACAGGACCTCAGCACTAGGGTGTCCATGTGTGAAGCATGCAATCACAGGGCCCGTCTATGCCGCCAATCATTCAGCAGCGCGCTTGCAAGAACGACGCCTCTAACTGTCTCTCCTATGATCTGAAGTCCTACCTTCGACACAGGAGCTCAGCACTAGGGTGTCCACGTGTGAGGCATGCACATCACAGCAGAAGTCCTACCTTCTGAAGTCCTACCTTCGACACAGGACCTCAGCATGTGGGTAGCCACATACACATTACAGGGCCCGTCTTTATGCGGCCAATCATTCAGCAGCGCGCTTGCAAGAACGATGCCTCCAACTATCTCTTCTATGATCTGAAGTCCTACCTTCGACACAGGACCTCAGTACTAGGGTGTCCATGTGTGAGGCCAGACGCACATGGCAGGGCCAATCATTCCGCAGCGCGCTTGCAAGAACGACACCTCCAACTATCTCCTCTATGATCCGAAGTACTCGTAGTCCAACCTTCGACACAGGACCTCAGCACTAGGGTGTCCATGTGTGAGGCCAGACGCACATGGCAGGGCCAATCATTCAGCAGCGCGCTTGCAAGAACGATGCCTCCTACTATCTCTCCTATGATCTGAAGTCCTACCTTCAACACAGGATCTCAGCACTAGGGTGTCCATGTGTGAGGCCACATGCAGGACATCGCAGGCCCCGTCCATGTGATACACGTCATCTAGCAAGTAGCAGCGCTACAAGAACTACACCTCCAACTATCTTTCCTATGATCTGAAGTCCTACCTTCGACACAGGACCTCAGCACTAGGGTGTCCAATTGTCCATGTGTGAGGCATGCACATTACAGGGCCCGTCTATGCCGCCAATCATTCAGCAGCGCGCTTGCAAGAACGATGCCTCTAACTATCTCTCCTATGATCTGAAGTCCTACCTTCGACACAGGAGCTCAGCACTAGGGTGTCCATGTGTGAGGCATGCACATCACAGGGCCCGTCTATGCCGCCAATCATTCAGCAGCGCGCTTGCAAGAACGATGCCTCCTACTATCTCTTCTATGATCTGAAGTCCTACCTTCGACACAGGAGCTCAGCACTAGGGTGTCCATGTGCGAGGCATGCACATCACAGGGCCCGTCTATGCCGCCAATCATGCAGCAGCGCGCTTGCAAGAACGACGCCTCTAACTTTCTCTCCTATGATCTGAAGTCCTACCTTCGACACAGGACCTCAGCACTAGGGTGTCCATGTGTGAAGCATGCACATCACAGGACAGGGCCTGTCTATGCCGCCAATCATTCAGCAGCGCGCTTGCAAGAACGACGCCTCTAACTGTCTCTCCTATGATCTTGAGCTGAAGTCCTACCTTCGACACAGGACCTCAGCACTAGGGTGTCCATGTGTGAGGCCACATGCAGGACATCGCAGGCCCCGTCCATGTGCTGCACGTCGTCTAGCAAGTAGCAGCGCTGCAAAAACGACGCCTCCTACTATCTCTTCTATGATCTGAAGTGCTACCTTCGACACAGGACCTCAGTACTAGGGTGTCCATGTGTGAGGCCACATGCAGGACATCGCAGGCCCCGTCCATGTGCTGCCCGTCATCTAACAGCTCGCCGCGGCACGCTTGCACGAAGAACAACTTCGGCTTGCCCAACTGTAATATAAAGCTTTAGGTTACGAGTAGTTCGTATTTCAAAATTAATTGAATTTCGTGGACAATAAGAGTAAGTATATTCAGGTTATTCTCACCTGCTACCAGTACCCTACCACTTGAGTACCTGGTGGTAACTACTGGAAGTATTTTTCCCTTGGTGGTAACTACTGGGAAAAATAAATCCCAGGAATTTTAATTCCCTGTGGTTCCCTGCCCTGTTCTGTACTGGTAATAGGTGGGAAAAAAATCCCAGTTGTTACTACTGTTGTCAGATGGGAGGTAACCGGTGGGAATAACCCGTAAATTCCCGCTTTGGCTCACTTTTTCCAGTAGTAATAGGCCTCGCTCTTTGTAAAGTTAAACCACAGTACACAATCTTCTGTGGTCGTCTGTACTGTACCTATTGTAAAATAACTTTGTTAACCTGACTGCAGACCGAAAAACGGGTATACTCTTGGGTCGTCTCCTTCGTTTTTCGTCACGTTCCTAAATTTATCAGATTCTGCTTTCGTCACCCATTCTTTATTCGTCACGATCGTCGATGGTCTTTCTCATCTTCGGTCAAATTTGTTGTTTGTCTTTATCTTAATCCGTCTCGTTCTTAACTCGTCATAATTTTCTTTCGGCATGTTCGCTGTTAAATCTATGTTTTTCGAATATTTTAATAGTCTTAAGTCGGTACCAACTTAGAATATGACCAAATACGAAATGACAAAAAACGATTGAGTCGAAATAAGAAAAAGGTCAACAACTTATTATGGTCAAAGACGACAATGACTGCAGACTAACTTGACGAATGAAGAATGGGTAACGAAAGCAGAATCGGACAAATTTAGGAACGTAACGAAAAACGAATGAATCTACCCAAGAGTATACCGAAAAACGCTGCCAGTGTGGCCTGTCCTCTTAAAATATCAAACACGCTATGACGTACCAACCCGGGCGCGTGATCCTGCAGCTTGTTGACCAGATCGGAGAGCCTGTAGGACTTGTCCCGCGCGAAGAGGATGCCGCCCCTCCAGCCGTGGGTGAGCACACACACACACACGCACGACGTGCCGCTGTGCTCCTGCGCACACACTGAAACGGCACAGTAGACGTGACTTTTGATTGTAATAGCGTCTTTAAACCAGATTAGTTTCTCTAGAATTAATTCATTTTTATCAACATAGGTTAAGGGTGCAGCTCCATTGACGCGGAGCGGAGCGGAGCTGTGCAAAATTGACCAATTACATTCTTCAAAATCAAAATTCGAAACATTGTGATGCGGTCTCATTGGTCGAGCTTCCTTCGATGGTCGATTTCCTGCAGTCGCCTGAGATAGGCTTAAGTACATTCAATAGATTTCTTGGTTTAAAAAAACCAGCGATGTAATAAACATATAAAGATCGCTATTCTTCTTTCAAATGCTAAAAAACAAACTACTTAATAGGGTAAATTGCTAGTACCTAACTGGACAAAAAATTAAAAAGGAACTCTATGTGCTTATTGTTAGAATTCATTTTAAAACGATGTGTCTGTCATGTTAATGTCAATCATTTTCCCTCTCTCTCTCAGTACATACAGTTCATTGTTATATAGGGTGGCCAGTTACTATCAATTTACCTTACTGACTACTGACGTACAACAGGTACCTTTTTTTTATTTTTTTTCATGCGACGAATGTAGACAATTGAGCTTTCAGCCCACCTGATGGAAAGCGGGAACTGAGGCCCATGAACATAGTGACCAAAAAATCTGCTGCCCACCCTGAGGACTTAGATGGATGCCTCTATGCCAGTAATTACACCGGCTATCTTACCCCCAAACCGGAACACAGTACCAACTATTTAGCGGCAGGTTAACGGGTAAGACGGTGGTAGCTATCCGGGCGGACTCTGCACGAGGTCCTACCACCAACCTTAAATTTCTTTAAGTTTTTCACTAACTGTCCATATCAAATGTTCAAAACAATTTAAGTACAATGTAAGGGTAAGTACTCACGCTGGTCCATGATGTTAAGAATCTCATCGTGTGTTTTGTCGTCGTGGACGGTGACGTCATAGTTGAGGAGTTCTCCTGTTTTCTGGAGCGCCGTGACGTCACTCTCCTTGCCGTGGCGCTGCTTCGGAGGGTTTCTGACAACATCCAGTGGGCCAATAAATGTCTGAGGGCTCGAGAAGTCAAAGAAAGCTGTCTATGTTGGGTATTTCTTATTTAGGTTGACGAAACCTGAATGTTTGCTATGTTATTGGACGAAACCTGTGCTGTGGATATATTAAAATCTTAAATTTGTATTGTTAGTGACAATTTTTTTTCTTCTTCTTCTTTACTAAGACATCTAATATTAAAATTCATATACGGGTATGTTCCAGGTTTGGTTTAATATGTATTTTTTAGGTTAGTTTAATATGTCTAGGTTTTGTTTAATATGTCCCAAAGAGAAACTATGTAATTTACTTAAGCCGCGTTTTCAATTAGTGTTCTTAGCAAGGATTCCACATAGCAAAATGTTCGTTCGTTCTTGGGCAGCGGCAGATGAACGAACATTTTGCTATGTGGAATCCTGTTTTCATCTGCCCAAGAACGAACGAATGCTCGCTCAGAACACTAAGTGAAAACGCGGCTTTAGATTGCAGTGAGTGGGGAGTAAGGATGCAGTGGGGTTATTTGTGAAGTAGCTCATGCAGCGAGCTTTCTGTTCATATATAAAAATAAAGAAAATTAAGTTTAGGTAACGTTACCTTTCTGTACAATGTAACAACTCACAAGTCGATTTAAATGAGAAATACCCTGTTATGCTAACGACCCTGTATTAGAGTGGCAAAGAAAGATCGTAGACCCTCAGACTGAGGTAATCCGAACTGCCGACACGGTCTAGACAGATGTGATTCAACCCTAAACGAGTCGATTACATACAATACATGGTTTTCTATGGTGTAATAAAAAAAGTAGGTATGAAGCTAACTTAAAGTTAACAGCGCTAAACTTCCTGCTTTACTGTTATCTCTTTTGCAAATAATTTACTATATTCAATTTGTATATGGATATATCACGTAAAACCTAATAAAATATCGTAGAGTAGGCCTAATATGACCCGTTTCTATCAGGCTATCGTTGATCTACGATATACATTAATATCTACGATAGCCTTATAGAAACGGGTCACATTAGGACAAGCCGAGTTCATAGTACCGCCGTCGAAAACCTATAAGAACTAAGAGCTTAGCCAAGTTGCCAATCGCCAACGCTTAGTAGCGCATCGTAGTTTTCCCTCTCTGTCACTCTTTCATATTACTGCAACAAAGACAGTTTCAGCCTTGCGTTTACGATTGTCGATTAAGCTTTAGCGATTGGCTAGTTGTCTAAGCACCCTGGCGTCGTTAACTGGCCAGGCATGGGCGAGACAGAGACAACAGCAGTGTTATTCACTAAGGAAACCGCCTTGCTGTCAGCGCTGTGTCAGCGCTGCGGCAGCGTCGAGCCTAAAAATGGTATTCACTAATGTACTATTTAAACGACACTAGTGCTCGGCGCCGAATGCGGCGTGAGCTGGAACTACACTGCGTCAAGAGTTTGACGTTTAATACATGTACGAACTTCGTATTCTCTAACGAAAAACAGTGACGGTCATTTCTCAAATTTTTGGCACCCTCACCTGTAAATACGTTTATGTTAGAACTTTTTTTTAAATATACAATATCTTCATAAATAAATTATCAATACATATTAAAAGACACTTTTTATATAGAGGCCTAATGCTTTTAAATCGATTTATTTGATATTAATTAAATAAATAATAATTGTAACTAAGTTTTGTCGTTCACCTTCCGTGTCCAAACGCGAAGTACTCATGTTTCGAGTTGTTAAAAGTACACAAATTGTTAACTTTACTTACCTTTCTTACTGTATTCTATTTGCATATATCCTAAACTTTTAAAACTAGACAATCAGATAATAATATTACACGTATGTTCCAAGTTATTTGGCTTTAAAGTTTGTCCAAGGCAGTTGTTGTCGTTCACTTGTCGAGACAAACTCGCAACTACTATGCGATCCCTATCCCACCTCTCCCGCCTCACCCCGCATGAATCGAAGCCGCCAGTTGTCGGCCATCACCTGCAAGCAACAACACGTGCTCACTCCGCCGTGATAACAAAATAAAAAATATAACATATCTTAAACGGGAGTTTGTAATGGGTAAGTAGTCGTTATTCTGTCATTCATAGTTTGGTTATTGTGTGAGATATGGCATTAACTGTAACATATATAACGTAATTCATTGATTACTATTATGTACCTATATATTTAGTTTATTCGTCAAATACATTTTGCGTTTGGACGAAATAACTGCCATTTTGTCGGTCACCTGTGCATCGTTCACCTGGCTAAAATAGGCAAGTGAACGACATTTTGCGACAGGTGAACGACAATAATGATAAATTTACCACTCGTAATAATATTTTTTTATGCCTGAATATATTATTTGTGCGTTAAATTAGAAAAGTATTACTGTTATATCGGTTTAAGCTGCATTTCTCAAAGGATTGTTGCTTTTTTGCTATGTGTGTCCTTCACCTGTCCGATAAAGCCAGGTGAACGACTCAGTGACAGGAAACCGACACGTCGATCACTTGTCATAAGCCAGATAAACCATATAAAAACTAACTTTTTATATTTGGCATACAAAATCTCCAAAATATGATATACCTTTTTATACCTATATATATATCGTTCTCACAAAAAAGAAACCTTTTATTTTATTCATTTTCTCCATTATGAAATATATCCATAATTATTGGGTCGGATTTCTATTAAATCAGACTTATCTCATAGTTTTAGTTCCGGCCTTTGCTTATGACCTAAGTATTTAAATATATAAAAAAATCTGTAACCAGGGAACAAATACTTATCCATTAAACATTTATTGCAGTGCTAACACTATATATTTTGCTTCAAAATGAGCTCGGTTTTGAAGACACGCTACCTGTAACATCCTTGCATCTTTAATTAAAACAAAAGATTAACCGGATTCAATCGCGTATATTGAATTAATATGATTTTAACATCAATATACGCGATTGAATCCGGTTAATCTTGTGTTTTAATTCATGAATAATCATCGCGGTAATCGAAGACAATATTATCCTTGCATCTTTATTTAAAAATAGTGGTCCAGTTTATAATAATTATATTTTTTACTTGTTTTATAATGATGATGGAGACAGGTGAATGATGTCCATAACAGGTGAAAGACCACCAAACTACAGGTGATCGACTACGGACGCAGGTTAGCGACGCTTGTCGTTAACTTGTCAAAGGTGTCATACTAATTTGTACTAATTTGTCGTTAACCTGCTACTGTTGTCGATAACCTGTGTATATTTTATCCTTCACCTGATCATGATGTCGTTCACCTGAATTTTAATCGACCATAACTTCTAAAATAATTGATTGATACCGGTGCCTTTGAAATGTTTGTAATGTTTGAGACGCATTCAAACGACCCCTAGAAAAAAAAAATCTAAAAAAGCGATATTTTTAAAACAACAAAACTTTCACCTGTCGGTGCCAAAAATTTGAGAAATGACCTGACGAACTCGCCCACTACCTCGCTCACAGCCTCGATTCCTAATGTCAAATAAAACAGCTAGGATTTTAGATAAGGCCGTCTCGACGTCGAGCTCGTTGACGAACGCAGCGTCGAATGTGTGAATGGCACAACAGCACACGACTGACACGACGCCAATAGTTGTTGTTGGCGTCCAAATCGTGAGAAACTTTACCTCAATTCAGGATAAGGGTCGTTATACTGGAAGTGGTTGAAGATGATCATCTTCCTGTCCTTCGACATGTCGTAATATTCCGGCTCTAGGTCGTCTATCAATTCATTCTCGTCTATCGACCTGTGACCAATAAAACAATTGCTAATTACGATATAGGATATGACTTTTCGACTGTTACCTACTCTCAAATTTATGGTTTATATTTAAAAAGCACAAGAAGCCCGATTTTCGCTGAACAATTTGACTTTTACCAAACAGTGATACTTAATGGTTTACATGAGTATTCTATAGAAAGTAGCATCTATTACAGTATCTGCAGCATAGAATTTTTTTTCATTGCAAATTAACTTAAACTAACTTACACCCCCGTAGGTATACAACGTAGGTCATTTCAAAGCAAATACTGCGATGACAACTGTAATTACAAAGTTTATAGTCTCTCTATATTGACTGCTTCAGTACATTTTCAAACATTCATCATCAAATCAGCCGAAAGACGTCCACTGCTGAACATAGTCACCCCCCAAATTGCCACAATGACCGGTCCTGTGCCACCCGCACCCAGCGGACTCCTGCGACCTTCACCAGGTCATCAGTCCACCTTGTTTTAAACATTAATTGTTAAGTCATAACTAAGATAAACTTCAATAATAAGTACCTATCTCCACTAGCTCCGTGTAGGTATCTCTATGCTTGGCTTAATTTATCCCCCGTACCTATCAGATTTAAGTACACACTGTAATAACTTAATTTGTTTTAATACCTTAAGCATTAAAAGTATTAAAACCTACGTACTTATCGCGAAGTGCAACAGGCATTTGCAAATACTGAAAATAAAAATGTAGCTAAAAGATAAGCCTCAGACTCAGACAAGTAAAAAAAAGTGACCTTGATTAATGACCACACCCACACGTTAAACAAATAAATATCAGCGCACTATACAGGGTGTTTTTTATATCATTAGCCATATTGCAATATGTGTTGGGTAAAGGTATAAAAAAATATTTGGTAAAACAAAAATAATCCATTTTTCATTATCCTTTTTGTTATAGATTTTTTTTGAAATCCCATTATCTAACGAATGCTTGGTCACTATGATCACTTGCTTACTTTGCGTACTGCCCCACAATCTCATAACTGCCAAATCAGATTGGAAAGGGTGTTTGAGTTTGCAACTTTAATTAACCCGCATAAGGTAACTAATTCAATGCGTTATAACGTAACGTACGTAACAAGTTTCCTACGCGTGGTGGGGAATGGAGGTGGAGCTTAACTTGCAGGTAAATCCCGAGACAGCGTTATCAGTCTATCGCATACAGTACTAATAATGAGGGTATTTTGAGTTGCGCGCCGATCTGAGGGTAGTTTGACTCGCGCGCGTTCACGCAAGCGCACTCCTTCTTTGTTTACAGAGTGCTGTACAAATGGCACATGGCATCTTGCGATCAGCCGAGCCAGCATAATTTGACCTCAAGAACGGAGTAACTTAAATGTTCCGTCATACAAACGCGTACTGGTTTACCTCAGATATCGATTCTAATGCACTCTCTAAGCAAATTGAATTGTTGATGACTACGAGCAGGTACAGGTAGGTATGCGCTTGGGCAGTTTTAATCAAATAACAATCGTGTGTGCATGTAGTTAGGACATTTTATTCATTGTTTAGTGCCAATGGTGGGGTGAGTGACGTCGGCTGATCGGTGCTTGTGATGAACTCCCTGATTGGCTAAGACTTGACTACTCAAACCTGCTACCCTTTTGTCTGCCATCGAATCACACGGATTGAAACAAACTTGCCTAGTGACCACAAATTATGTTTTTGCCGGATAAAAAACGGGAAAAAAAACTAAAAAAAAGTGTCACTTTTTTTTTCAAAAATGTTGTGTACTGGTGATCGCGAATGACATATCCAAATTTGGCTAACGACATAACAAACACCCTGTATGCATCGTCCATTCTTTATCTCTACCTCTCCAATATTTTTGTATTGTATAATATTTTTGTATTGTATTTGCGTGCGTCGACGTGTACTTTCATTCCTCTGATTATTCACATTCTAATACACACGCCACGCTTAAATATTTTGCGGAAGCTATTGGTTTGGTTGCACATTTTTATGATGCAATTCACTGAAAAATCACCGGTACAAACATTTCCTAAGTATCTGTATATTTTAAAGTACCTAGGTATGTAGGTACCTACGAACTACATGTTTTTCTGAAATTAATCTTATTACATCTATATTTTAACAAACTGAACTTAATCGCGTATTTAAGATGTTATCCTGACGTTTCGGGCATGACGTTACACCCGTGGTCGCAGGCCTATTTCTTTAAAATATGAGAAGGTATAATCGTGAAAGTTTAAATCATATTCTTACTTAATCAACACCATGGTATTCTTTACAAATCAATAAATACCACTGACCTGTCAACCTCGTCCTCAGGAATGTCACGAG
>JALPQI010019162.1:0-26675 GCA_025490895.1 Thaumatotibia leucotreta
ACGCTGATATTCACCTCGATTACATAGGAATTATTGTCAGCCTCTGCGATAATTGGTTATGTACAAAAAAAAAGAAAAAACAGTGTGGATGGTTCCTTAGTGAATCAAAAATTTTATCAAGTATCATTTTAGCCTAATGATTATAATTAAATCATGTTTCTTGTTATATTTTTTGACCCCACGGATCAACGGACATATTGCCATAAAATTGTGGAGCGATTATCTCCGAAAATATTGACTTAAAAAAACTTTATTTTAAGGTCCTTGTACTTTTGAAAACCTATTATAAGATACCCCACACATAAACAGCTTTCTGTAAGCGTTGCCTTCACGTTCTGACAAGTAAACATGTGCGATAGTGACGTAGTACCACTAACTACAAATTTTTAAATTGCAATGCGTCCGCTTTTCACTTTCCGCTAGCTACTCTATTTCAGCCCCACATTAACATCTGCTAGGCATAACGAGAACTGTAGCCATATCATGACTTTGCAAGTATCGGTAACGTTAGGTTTCACTCGATACGTAAAGCGGGCCATCGCTCGCTCCAATACGTCAGTGCGAGCACGATATAATGCATTACGTATCGTGTAAAAACGTATTTTTTACTTTAGAACTCATGGTTCGGCTACAGAATCGCTATTTTAACCGCCATTGCAACCCATCCGCTTTTCGCTTGCTACTCTATTGCAGCCCTACATTAACGTCTGCCAGACAACGAGAACTGAGGCAAGGCAGGTGCCCACACTTACAAGTTTAATTTTTAATAGGCTTGCAGAACCTTCAAGGAACCTGGTGAAAGTATCGGGACGTATTGAACGGTTATTGGATGACTTAAATAGTAATAGATAGGTAAATTTCTTTGAAAACTTTGTACTGCTGCAGGTGAAATTGGGTGTAGGTCTTTCCAACTCCGAATTCGACAACGGTCAAAATACTGGACATGGTCTTTGAACCACTTTTTGTATTTTTTTCGATCCAGATTATTAAGACTATTGAGTGTCAAGGAGGTTTGAACATAGGTACGCATACCTTATTTCTGTCGAATTAAGGGCTTAAGATCACGTCATCCTTAGTAATGTAACACGACCATAGATTTTTATCTGGTTCCCACTTTTCAGAGCAACCAGAAGATAAACATATTTTAATTCATAATTATACACTAAAATGCACTTTTGTCGTTTCTACATAGTCCTTGAAACGAAGAAAATATTGTTATTTTGTCAATTCGTGAAATAATACATCAAATTTAAATCTGTACAAGCATTAAAAAACCTTATTCGATTATTTCAAGTGAGCCCTCACGTAGAATAAATGAAAAAACTTCACATCCACATGAAAAACACGCAATCAAAGCCTTTCGAATAATGTCCGAATGTCCGCGAATCAATTTTCATCACAAAAGGTAACTGTTCGCACCGATGAACAACACTGAATTATTCAATTCGAATAAATGTTAAAAATGTTTTTGCTCAGGATTATTTAGCACTTGATTGGTGTGACAATACGTCGCTGGGAGATCTTCCAGTCTTATGCGGCGTCCTAGGTGAGCGATTCACTTGCGAACGCGAAGCGACGCGACACGATGCGACGCAAAAAATTCAAACAGCGGCCAGCTAATACGAGTACAAGTTTAATGTCCTACGTGACCGGCTATGCTATTCTCTTATTCACACATTCGACGCTGCGTTACACATACATTCGCGACTTCATCGCATTTGCAAATCTCGTTGCTTTGAATCTCCTAAGTAGGACATAGCCTAATATTAATAAAAGACGGACGGAAAGTCTATCTCGAGGCGACATATTGTCGCACCCAACATGTGTGATCCCACCATGATGACAAGTGCAACAATTGAACATTATCAGTGATGTCAGGCTATCTAGCTACCACTTACTATCGGACGGTCCATGTGTTTGTTTGCCATCAACATAAATAATTACTAATAACGTTATAACATCATTAATAAACTTCTTTTTATTTTTTTAAGTCGTGACAATTGTCACAAGGTTTAGAAAATATTTCGTTAATTCTTGACATGAGGTTCGGACTATGTTCGAGTTTCAATAACTACAATTGTTGTATTTTTTAAAAAGCAGTATTTATTGTTGATTTCTAAAAGTACTTGCAATTTGTGTAAGATGTCCCAAGATATTTATTTATTTATTTATTTATATAAATTTGATATTGATTTTTAGTTTTATTCAAAATTATGTACACTTAACTCTGTTTGGTCTCCAATAAATAAAATAAAAAGATAGTAACCAATCACACGGCCCGCCCGGTGGTAAGGGGTCGCCTATTATATAATTATTATAATCTAAAAAAAAACTACGGCATCAATACTACTGCATGGTATTCTTACTAGCTCCAAACTTTCAGTCTTAACTCACTCGGAAGTATAAAATATTTCATTTTTATTAAATAAAATGCAGCATGCATTCATGCTCTGGCAAAGTGGACAAAAGGCACGAAAAATAGTGCTATGGCTTGTGGTACATTTAACCCTGGATTTACGACGTCTTTAGACGTCACCTCACTGTAATATACTTGTATAAGCTGCATACTAATTTAAATATAAAATTAAGTATTTTTGGTTCTAAATGAGGCGTACTGTACAAGAATGTTCAATACACGTGCCATTAGAGAATTCCCAAATTGAAATTGAATTGAAGACCATTTTGTGACACAATTTTGTTTTTTGTTCTATATTTTATACTCGTGTTTCGTTTGTATTTAATGTGTATATTATGTTGTGTCACAAATAAATGTTTTTTCTTTTCTTTTTTTTCTTCTTTTCAAATGCTAGTTTTGATTTTTGAATAAATAAATAATGCCAACACAATATCTTGATCGCCGACTTACTTGCCCTGTGTGTATCTATATAACTATAACATATAATAGTATTTATTAGATAATTTAAAAATAATATCAATTATGATATAAGATTTCATTTGAAAATATAAGGTCCTAATTTATTAGATGCAGATATTTTTACAGCTGATAGTACTCGGTCTCTGGAGTATATTAAACCGTGAAACATTATAGCTTTTACGATGTTTTTTTGGAGAAAACGGAAAAACAAATTTGCTACGTAAAAACACCCTGTTCATGTGATTATTAAATGAAAACTCATTGAACAGATTCTATACCTCTTTTTACGTACCACTTAACTGGAACTGGCCACTTCACTTCGATAAATTAATTACTCGATTGTCAACGTCATGTTATTTTCCGTTGGATTGTGTTTGATGACATATGACAGACAGTGTTGTTGTGACATGTGATAATGCACATGATGATTTTCTTTAGACGAAATTTTTATCAATTTTTTTGTTCGGAAAATGAAATCCAAAAATTTACATGAAAAGATTTCTTAATTTATATTTAAAGTTAATTATTTTAATGTAAAGTATCATGTGTTAAAATATATGCAACTAATAAATTAGGACCTTATATAATAAGGATATCGACGTTTACATTATAAGTTATCGACATGTTACACCCCTAACGCTAGCGAACGTTTTATGGCCCCATCGGCCAGAATAGTTTTGCGTAGAGTATAGGTACGCTACGCTACGCTAAGGTAATGGGAGATACCTGTGTCCAGCTGTGGGCTGAAAATGGACTCATGAATGTGATTTAGTACTGATTTTTCAATCCCCAGTTAACAGTATCTGTCAAATAAATGTTATCTCTATCCTTTTATGACTGATGACCAGACATCGGATTCCGTGGGGCGATACATCTTGACAGCTAGGGACTTCCTATATCGATATACTCATTTATCGATACTTGTTCTAAATACTAGTGATCACACAAAGGTTTTCTTATAAAATATTTATTTATTAAAAGAGTATTACCCATATAATCAAGTAGCAGCTCGTTCTTTTTTTTAAACGTTTTTAAAAATGTAATCGTTTCAATTTTTTTTTTATGACGGTCCGATCTATTATTTTTAAAGTAAACCACCAGATTTTATTCCATATGTTCGGGCGTTAAGCGTTTACGTGAAAACGGAAGAAAAATCCATTTCAGGTGGCTAGAAGACTTTTCAATTTCTGTGGAGGTTATAGGAGCATAACAAAATTTCATAAAGTGATCAATATTTACAAAAACAAACACAATGTTGGGGGCGGTCACTAGTCTATAAAACAAGTATCGATAAACGAATTTATCGATATAGGAAGTCCCTAGCTGTCAAAAAGTTTCGCCCCACGGAATCCGATGTCTGCTGATGACCTAAGATAAGGATGGTAATAATTTTAACTGACGGATAATTTTAACTGAGGAATGAAAAATCAGCCCTTAGAGAAATAAATATATATTATTATCATATGGCATTACTTAAATACTAGTATATCTTTTTACTATCCTTAAGCCTTTTAATTAAAGAACCTAAAACATTAAATTGGTAATTTAAAATTTCCTGCAACAGAGGCATGAGGTATCCATATGTTGCTGTCAGGCTTGCAGAAGACAAGCAAATATAATTATTGCACTAATCACTCAAATAGTTTTGTAGAGGACAAGATCTCCTCATCATTTATTAATTTAAAATAACCGACTCTTACTTTGACATCTTTTTGAATATCAATACCTAAATCTTTAGAATTTTTTTCTATGTAGTGCGTTGTTTTTCCATCGCTCAAGAACCATACTTCCCCGTCTATAATTGGTTCTGTTTATCTTCACAGCAACTTTTTAAGTCCCTGGTTGCTTATTATGGCCACGAGTTTGCCGGTTATCGTGCTACTCGTCACTTTCTCACTTTGCATACTTGTTAGAACCTGACGGCAACAATGACAAACGATTACTCACAGGACCATCATAAACCCACTGCGGCCCTGCTTCCTCTAATGACGCCTTTGTTTGAGTGACAGAAAAATCCTCGAAATTTCCGAATTTCGATTTTCGCGATAGTAGGCCAGGGTGCTTAGACAAGTTGCCAATCGCTAACGCTTAATCGTCAAGCGTAAACGAAAGACAACTAACTGTCTTAAAGAGTGACAGAGAGGGAAAACTTTGATACGCGCTACTAAGCGTTAGCGATTGGCAACTTGGCTAAGCATACTGGTGTTTCCCCTATAATTATCAGCCTGCATTCAGCACAATTAGAATACAGAACGCATTGGCAATAATTCTATTCGTATTGTGCATGTGTCACGGCCATTTTAATATTATAATTTATAGCTTGTCGCGCTTCGGTAAAACCACGTATCTCAAGATATTGCATGTTTGCTATTTATTAAAATGAGATCTGCCTATCAGTGGGGGTTGATACCTAATAAAATTAACTTTACATTATAAGATATTGTTAATGTCAATGTCTTAGATTTTACAAGTATTTTTATATTTTTATTTGTAGTATATTTTGACTAAGCATTAAGTTTCTTTACCAGGAAAATATATTAACAACAATAAACATTTTAAAAACAATAAACAGTAAACGGTTATAAAAATTGGAACAGTCACCGTCAGATATTTATATCACAGCAATCATAGTGCTCAAAATTATCTGAACATTATGCACTCTAAGGCTATGACAATAAAGGTCTGCTCAGATATTTGTGAGCACCCTGGCCGATCCGATAATCTCTGCCGACTTCTCAAGATAGTTCCATTACACAGGCCTCTTTCAGATAAACATAATTAAGTAAGTAAAAATAATAATATTATAATAATAATATTTTAGCCTACATAATGTCCCACTGCTGGGCACAGGCCTCCTCCCATATATGAGAGGGATTGGGCTATAGTCCCCACTCTGGCCCTAAGCGGGTTGGAAACTTCACATACACTTTTGAATTTCTTCGCGGATGTGTGCAGGATTCCTCACGATGTTTTCCTTCACCGAAAGCTAATGGTAAATATCATCTGATATTCCGTAATAAGTTTCGGAAAAACTCATTGGTACGAGCCAGGATTTGAAACCACGACCTCCGGATTGAAAGTCAAACGTCTAAACCACTGAGCCACCATCGCCATATTTAATTAAGTAAGTAAACACAATACAAATCATTTTCTATAAATATTTAGAGATTTATATTTAGATGTTTCGGATAAAGCGATCCGTATGCTTGTTTGCCATCGATACTATAAAACGTTCTTTTATACTCTGTTTGGATATGTATTTATCTAAATGAAAACAATTTTGTTGTACATTTCATCAAAAAATGCATTTAAAAATCCAAACTAGATACTTAATTAATCAAAACAATGTAAATCACTGTATTTCCTTGCGATATCATATACATTTGCTAGATTTTATTTTCTACTCATGGTTTTCAATAAAAATATACTAAAAAAATGTTTATGTTTAGTACCTAACCAAACAGTCATTTTTCAAAACGACGATTTAGAGTATACTACGTTTTGGCATCACGGCCCTGCCTTTTCGCCGGCATAAAGTATAATTACTGTTGTGTAGGATGATGAATGGTAATTATACCTACTGATTATACTATAATTAGCGTAGGTTGTAATCACCTCGTTTTGTTTTACGATATTAATGTGTTGCCTGAACTGTGCTGATAAACAATGTTTGTTACAGGGAAATAAATAGGCTTTTGTAAAAAAGGAAACCGCTTATATTAAACATGTCGTGTAGATTTAGAATATGAAATATTACAGAAAGGTTGCCTGGAAGAGAACGCTTTTTAGCGATAAGACTGTCCATTTTAATAGCTCTACTTGTATTATTGGGTATATTTGTTATTATGGTGTGTAATTAAAAGTATTGTATTCTATCGTGGTTTTATTTATATTTTTACATCACAAATAATCTGAGATAAATATTTCATCACCATTATAGTACGGTCAAATCGTACATAATTTTACCCTAAACTCGCAAATCAAGTAGTATCGCTGCATTTTTGGTATGTTGTTTAGATACCATAGGACAGTATAAAACCATATTTTGCAAGCAAAAAAAAGTTGTGCTAGCTGGGTAGTACGTGAAAAACTGCGAAATTTACGGCCATTTTTTAGTTTCTGATTTTTATTTAAAAAACCTTACGTTTTTTGATATCATATGTAAATAAACGTTTAAAGACTAATAAATTTTCAATAAAATGAGCTAACATGCATTACCGTAGATCTTATAGTTTCAGAGATTCGAGACTTTAAAAAGTATCCCTTTTTGTAAACTAGATAAAATTTTGTGTTTTGCTAACGTTTTCGACTTAATATCGCCTCACCTCATTATGCTACGAAAAACATGCAATAATGACCTTATAGCGCACTTAATATTCTTTAATTTAAGGGCAAAATTAGGTCAGTGAACTTTGTAGTTGAAAGTATAAACCCGAAATTCCAAAGGCAGGAGGCCCGCTATCTAAGTTTTTCATACAAATCGCAAGTCGAGTTGCAAAGCTGCAATTTTGGTATATTATAAAGGTCTTATAGATATATACGAAAATGCATATTAAAAGAAAAACAAAAAAAATATTTGGGCATAGGACGTAAAAAACGGAAGAAAATTCGCACTTTTTTTAGTTTTTGACGTTTAACTAAAAATCTGTTATCATTTTGATACTGATTGCTTTAAGACTAAGAAAGAACATTAAATTTGAAAGGATTTGAGCTACGTTGCATCACCGTAAGGTATATATATTTTGAGATAAGACATTTCATAAAGTGCCCTTTTATCAAAACATAAACAAATTTTAGGTTACGTTAAAGCTATTCACTAAATATTGGCAAAACGTTCGAGCTAAAAAAAAAAAGTAATTGTAGATAATAACTACATTAAATTTGGAACAAATTGAGCCGATAACAATTACTGTAAGTCTTATAGTTGGGGTATACGAGGCTTCAAAACATGCATTTATTTTCTTAACTTAATGAAGGGCACATTTTGAAATGTCGTATCTCTAAATCTATATAATTTAGGGTAATGCAAGGTAGCTCAAATCCTTTCAAATTTAATATTCTTTCATAGTTTTATAGCAATTAGTATCAAAAAGTTATAGTTTTTTAGTTAAACGTCAAAAACTAAAAAAAGCTCGATTTTTTTTCAGTTTTTTACGTCCTATACCTAAATCCTTTTATTTTTTTTCTTGTAATTTGCATTTTCGTACATCCCTATAAAGCCTATATAATATACAAAAATTGCAGCTTTGCAACACGACTTGCCATTTGTATGAAAAACTTAGATAGCGGACCTCCTGCTTTTTGAATTTCACGTTTTTAGTTTCAATTACAAAGTTTACTGACCTGATTTTACCCTTAAATGAAAGAATATTAATTGCGCTATAAGATAATTATTTCATGTTTTTCGTAGCATAATTAGGTAAGGCGATATTAAACCAAAAACGTTAGCAAAACTCAACATTTTATCTAGTTTACAAAACAGGGTACTATTTGAAGTCTCGAATCTCTGAAACTATAAAACCTACGGTAATGCATGTTATCTCATCTTGTTACAAATTCATTCATCTTTAAACGTTACCTGATACATATTGTCAAAAAAGGTAAGGCTTTTTTTATAAAAATCAGAAACTAAAAATAGACGGTAAATTTCACAGTTTTTCACGTATAACGCAGCTAGCACAACTTTTTCTTGCTTGCAAAATGTTGTTTTATACTGCCCTATGGTGCCTAAATAACATACCAAAAATGCAGCTTTACTACATGTTTTGCGAGTTTAATATACGATTTGACCGTACTATTAGTATTTGTGTTAAATAAGAAAACATTGCAAAAGTAAATTATGCCTTACATACATTTTTTTGTAACAAAATATTAATAACGAAGTTTTTTATTGTATTCAAAAATTATTCTATTGAAAAAACCTACAAACTACTCATCTGAGAAAAAAAAATGAATATAAATTAGACGCGTTCAAATCTTTTTCAGCTGGTTACTGAACTATAATAACAATACTCTTTATTGCACAAGGTGAGAAAGATGTAGTCGATAAAACATTTCTATGCGACTATACATAATTAAACATTAAACACTCGTGTAACTTTAACGAACCTCGCCTTTGTCTCGTTTCTTAAAACAACACTCTTTTAACGTCATTATACACCTGTCACATAACTAATAATGATTGAAGTAAAACTGGCAAAGACGTATATAAAGCCAAACTTTCACGTTATTTCACCATGAGTACTTTGAAAACGCTATTAGGTCCGTGTAAGCGTGCTGACTTGCAAATAATACTAATGGAGCCTTCGGCGAGTTTAGTAATGACGACTCTTTTTGTTACGGATCAGGGATGGCTTTTAGGTTAGGTATCTTTGAAGGACTTATACACTCTCTTTTTTGAATTATAACTAACGTGAAACAAAATATTGAACAAAACGGATTACTCACGTAATTTAAGTCGATAATTGCTCGACTTTTTTTGACCCATTTAGAGGATCCTCATCATGGAGTATCCGCGACCAAAGCCCGACGTTTTGGTAACTAAATATTTAAATATGTTATACACTTTCGGTCAAATACTACGGGTCGGTTATGATTTTCCAAAGGAAATACTGTAAAACTCCAAAATAGTTTTTAAAAATGTTTACTGGATAAGTGAAATCCATTTTAATATGAAAGCATATTGAAATTCATAGATTTTTTCATCGAATACAATGAACATGACAATTATAACTTTATCGTCAGATAACTCCGTGGCTATAAAAAGAGCAGTGGTGAAATAAACATTAAACAATTAGGTAAATACAAGGAGCCAATTACAGGAACTCACAGATAGTTACATTTTATACTTAAATCTATAAGAGGTATAATAACGCATTAACGCAACCACACATAACCAAATATAACATTTTCCTTCTTTTAAAAAGAAATACAAAAATGATAAATCTTTTTTAGTACAGATGGTGTGTTTTTTAGGCTCTAGTGCGAGAAGTGTGTCATTTTACATCAGGTTCAAAATTTCGTAGGGCCATCTGTACTAAAAAACGTCGTACGAGATACGTGCAAAAACGAAATTCTTAACTCGTATCGATTTAAAACACTCCCTATCGGTCGTATTTTAAAACATCGCCACTGGTTTCGAATTTCATGTTTTTCGCACTTGTGTCATAATGTACTAATTTAAGTAGCTAAAATCTAAAAGGAGAGCCAAGTTCCCCAATGTCAAATCCTGATATCATCGATAACCGACGAATGCGCGCTTAAAACAACAGTTTAAAAACGCAAAGAAATTATTTTTCATATTTTATTCAAAAGTGAACAAAGCACGAACCGCAACAAAGATAAAAATTAACGCCAAAACTTCAATGCCCAAGAGGGATTTCAAAATCATTCGAAGGGCCTGAAGGCTCCTTCGTGGGTATTTACAAACTTTGTGGCATTTTACTAGCCTTTCAAGTGTTTGCAATTTGTCAGCCTCCATAGCGTAGCGTAGTTATATGGTTATTTCATTACCTATGCAATTGGCGTTTTTGGTCGTTGACTTTAGTTTATCCCTAATTTTATTATCTAAAGAGACACTTAAATATATTCTTTATTTTTTGACCCAATATTACTGCCAAGATTGCCTTTTTTATCTCGTATAATGAGTTTCTAAATATTGTAACTGTGATTATTCATGTTGAAATGTAGGTGTTTCTTATTTAACTCGTGTCAGAGAAGTCACCAACATCTGTGCAGAAAAAGGCCACTTTCAACAATTGTATCATAAATAACTACTGCTTTATACTTTTCTCGGAAAGATTACTCTTAAAATAGGCTTTATGTGTTCTTCAATAAAATCCATTTTAAACACTGTGACAAGGCACTTTTCCTTTTTCACTAACACATATTTAGTTATAAAAAGTGCATGAAAACTCACATTTTCACTGGGAGAGAAGGCAACGAGCTGCTGTCAAACACAAGATGTGTTTTCGCTCAGTAATCGATAGTCAGGTTTGGCTTGGGATTCACGGCCCTTTAGATCTGATTTGCATACTTTTGCCCACAATACGGGGATAATGGGGGCTTGTAAAGCTCGAGAAACGTTTATGAAACCCGTGAATATCACAACTATAGACAGCTTCGTCACAGAAGCTTCGTCCCACAGTTCGGGACACAGAATCGCCAAGCTGAAATGGGCTTGGGTCGGTCACGTGTGCCGACGACACGACGAATGCTGGAGCATGCTTTTTAGAGTGGAGACCCCAGCTTGGCAAAAGAAGTGTGCGCTGACCACCAGCGCGATGGTCCGATGACATAAAAGATATAACAGGGTCAGCGGCTCTACCGCGAAAACGAAATTCGTAAATTTCGAGGATTTGTCACTCTCACTCTAATGACGCCTTCGTTTGAGTAACAGAAAAATCCTCGAAATTTACGAATCTCGATTTTCGCGGTAGTAGGCCAGTTTGTAAGAAGGAAACAGACAACCGCTGTGTGGAAGCAAATTGGAGAGGCGTATGCCCAGAGGTGGGCGAACACACGCTGATGAAGAAGAAGAAGAGACAGCTTCGTAGCTCAGTCGGTAGTCACCCGAAGCGAAGCGGTCTGGGTTCGAATCCCAACGACGTCATCTTTTTGTGTTTAGGTAGAACCGGAAGTTTTCCATCAATACGTCACCCTATAGTGAGCATAAAGTACCATACATCTTCTCGGCCGATTTTTGTAAAATGCCCTATTTCATCATCATCATGTCAGCCGAAAGACGTCCCTTGCTGAACATAGGCCTCCCTCAAAGATTGTCACAATGACCGGTCTCGTGCCACCCGCATTCAGCGGACTTCTGCGACCTTCACCAGGTCATCAGTCCACCTTGTGGGGGGCCTACCCACGCTGCGCCTAAATGCCCTATTTGTGTAAAAAAACTAGTTCTTACTTTCTGTGAACATCGAATATTGTAAACATTGAATTTTGGATGAAGTCCTACCCTAAATGGTTCTCAATTTCCACTTGTAGGTATCCAATAGAAAATTGATACCCAAAATTACGTTTACCAGCTCAGGTACAAGCAAAATATCGAATATACCCGACATATTGAACGTTCACTTCAAAATACGATAAAATTTGCACAATATTGAACCTTAAGACCTCAATCACAAGGTAGGTGAAACTGTAGTAAGCTTATTTATTCGAGCATCAATTCGACTCAGTTTAAGCCTAGTACTAACACGTGCCATGTTCTATTTAAGTATTTATACTTTGATCAGTTAAAATGCCAGGCAATGTTTGGTTTAGGTAATAATACGAACTGCCTTTGGCTACCTGGCAATACCTATGACTTGTAAGGTAATATTGGGAACATTGAGATGACTATCTTCTACGAAAAAGTTTTGTACTAAATTTTTAATTTTCCTCATATTTCTTTTAGAGCCTGTTTCAAAATCCCGCGTTAAATATATCCCTGAGTATTAAACTATCACTACATTTTTATAAAAGAAAAGGAGAGCTAACATTTATCTGACAGATAATTATATTTTATTCGAAGATTGTGAAATTGAGTAGTTGATACTTAGAGCACTTTTACCTATCATCATCATCATCATCAGGGTTATTGTCAGTCGGAAAAACCAAAGTTGCTTATATAAATCTTTGTTACGATTTTATTGCATAGTTGTACCGTCAATTATTTTTATCCCAAAATAAGTAGGTACAGGAATTCCTTTACTTTACGAGTAGGTATTTCCACCGAAAAGACGATAACCTAAATCTGACAATGACCCATTTAAATCAATGTTTTATAAGTCCTAACTACCTAAGGGCTTGTCCATTAATCACGTCATACGATTTAGGCCTGATTTAGACCCCCCATCCCCCATGGTGATATTTGGTGATATTTTCTGACCCCCCCCCCCCTCCCCCTATACAGTATGACGTGATTAATGGACAAGCCCTAAGTCTTCGTCTGTGAGATAAAAATACGTACAATACTCGTAGGTATTAAACACAAGTCATTTCATGGTTTGAATTCAAAATCCAATGTACTGATCCCTAACAAGTTATTATTGCTTAAAAACTGAACCAGCGATGATAAGCAAAAGGAATATTTATATTTTCTTAATCTTGCCGAATTGTTTTTATTACACCCTATTACAATATTGTGGAGTTTTCAACGCATTTTCCAACACAAAAAAACTTTTTATTCAGCTCCGTCCACCCCATAATTAATAAGCCGATCATGCTGAAACACAAAGGCCTTCTTTGCCATTGAAATTCAACAAACAACCCCAAGGGAGAAAAGAGATCGAAACAGTGGGATAGTTTCAGAGTTGTCGCCTTTCTAGCGTTCCACACTTCACCAAGTCATTGCTTCTTTTTTTCCAAAAGCTAATATAAATAAAAAAAATAGTTTTGAGTTTTAAAAAACCTCATGTTACATCGTATTTACGTACTTTTTAGGTCCACGTCAAAACTAAACTTTTATTTGAAGTTTCTTCGATTTTCATCCTAGAAGAAAAATATATGATTTAGTCTACTATACGCTTACTTTGACTTCTGCTGCTGTTTTAAAAAAAGTCTAATAATTTCTAGATTTTCCTTTCAGCATAACGTTCACAGTAATTATATTCCTAATAACTGTTAAATTAAATAAACATGGTTTTCTTTCGATTTACCCATTTAATTTTTTTTTTATATTATGTGGCTCTTTTTAGACCACTTTAGTTAAAATTCTACGAGCATGGATTGTAATACTGACCATTGAGCATTGACCACTGATATTAATTTATGCGTCCACTGCACAGGTAACAGAAGTGGTCTTGAAACAGGCTGATGATGTGATGTGAATAAAGTTATGACATGTTAATACAGATTTCTATAAACTTACTAACAGTCATGGAATGATCCAATCGATTCCACTACGTCTTCTCTGTATCCAAAAAGATTTACCTGGAACAATAAAAAAGCACAGTAAGGAATACACCATTAAAAGTCAGATTACCATAAATCAAAAAGTTCGCTTTCCTGCAAAACTTACACTCCGATCCCGAGGAAAGAGAGGATTTATCAATTCATGCAACTTTTGTATGACGGCTTTCGTACCCCGGGGCCTATAGGCCTCTTGGGGCCTGAAGATCGGCAAGCACTTATTGACTGTTTGGATGTAAAACAAGTTTGTAGCATCGGTTTATTTTCAAGGAAAACTATTTGACGCATGTTATTGTTTTAAAATATAGATGAAGTCATAAGCGTGTGTAAAAAACGAGCTTATAAAAATCTAAATAGTTATCCAATAAATTTTTAATAATTTCTCTGAATTCTGTTAATGGTCACCTGGTTTGCTCCGATAATTATGACCGTACGTACAGTTCTTAAAGTCATGAATGGCTATTTGAGTTGTAGAAAATGTACAAATCCAATTATTTGCCGTTGAATTTGAAATTTTATTTAAACCTAATTGCTGCTACAAAAAAAAAAACAAAACTCGATCAAAGCGACTAATAAAATAAAAGCTCTGTTGTCAAAATTTCACTGTCCCTGGCCTAATACTACAGTTCAAACAGATGTTCACAAACACAAACATTTTAAAACCCAAAGCTACATAGACCAACAAACAAATAACAACTCTAATAACAAACACACACAAACCAAAACGCGAAACGGAACGCAACCGGAATCCAACGTTTTAAAAAATTGAATTCAAAATTCAAATTTCAACGCCGCGTCTAAAGTTAATTGAAATTTAAACCATGTAACATAGAAGATAAAGTCCATAAGCAGGTGTAAATTCAGAAAACACGAGATTAACTTTTCAACTGACAAACAAAAATATGCCATCGACAATTGGAACGCAAAGTCGTTTCCATTTGTAAAACAAACGAATGAATCGTGAATATTTAATGACTTGTCAAGCGATTTACAACTTTATTATCTAGTTGTTTAGATCGGTACGTGATAGAAAAATGGTAGGCTTATTTGATGAAGGTAATAAAGAAGTCTGTTTTGTGGATATAATCGACTTTTAACGCGTGTGTAATGGATTAAGCAGCCATTTTTGCTCGTTTACAAACTAATTACTGAGCTTGAAGTTCCATTATATGATATCATCAACGCTCAGGTGCTTCCTTTTTTACTCACGATTTTTTTTACCAATACACACACTATACTAACTGTTATATATTCTCGTAATCTTGTGTAGTAGCTTGAAGGATTTCTACTTGATCGTTCATTGTAGCATATCTATGCCTCTTTCAGATTTCGTTCTCGATCTATCCTGAGACCAAATCCAACGGAGAGTGATTTAAAATGTCCGATGACAAGATATTTCTGATTGACTTGACACCTCAATTTTGAGTAGTGAGATAGCCCTGCTCTGTATTTACTTTTGTTTTGAGATTGTACGAGAAATGTTTTGAAAAATTGTTAGGATTAATCTTAATAAAATGTACAATTTCTGGACTTTTTCAAGAACTGTTATCTTATCGTTTTTTATATAAAAATATTATTTATTATATTATTTTCGTATTAATTAGTAATTGGCAGCCGTTATCTGCAAACTGTGAGTGTTTTTTGAAATTTCCTGCAAAGCATTATAAATAACTAAACACGTTCAGCAGTGGACTGAGATAGACTGATGATAATAAATAATATAATGGAATACATTTCTACCATGAGCAAAAAAGTCCATGCATTTACAAAAGGATGGTGTCTCGACATGTCGATTCATGGAAACAGGGACCGGAACCGGTATTTGCCCCATACAAAAATAACGGCTCTTTTTTCGTTCTTTTTCGTTCTTTGGTATATACCTAAATTCTAAGTTGATGCAGTAATTTAAAAATATGGTATTGTAAATTACATAAAAGATTGAGTAATACATAAAGAGTGTAAAACATTAAAAAATATTGGGCTATTTCGAGGTTTTTGTAAAATAACGGGTCCGGCCCCTGCAATGACCCTGCATGGAACTACTGGTCTTTTCCCTTTTACTGTTGACACAGTGAATTCGACGTAACCAAAAGTCCAATGGACGTCCTACGCTGCGTTTGTCTAGCCGTGGTCTCCACTCGAGCACTTTTCGACCCCATCGACCATCTGCTCTGCGTGCAATGTGGCCTGCCCATTGCCACTTCAGCTTACTAATCCGGATGGCTATGGCAGTAACTGTGATTCTCCTACGGATCTCCTCATTTCTGATTCGATCACGCAGAGAAACTCCGAGCATAGCCCTCTCCATAGCTCTTTGGGCGTTTTGGCACCGTAAGTCATCACTGGTAACACACATTGATTCTAGACTTTCGTCTTAAGGCACTGAGGTATGTCGGACGAAAAGACATCGCGTAGTTTCCCGAACGCTGCCCAACCGAGTTGGATTCGGCGGTTGACCTCTTTCTCGAAGTTGGACCTACATACCTAACTGGACTACTTGTCCTAGGTAGATGTTATGAAGGTCGCCGGGACGCGCTGGATGCAGGTCGCATCTAACCGGTACATGTGGAAGTCCAGAGGGGAGGCCTATGTCCAGCAGTGGACGTCTTATGGCTGAGATGATGATGATGATGAAAAGTCTTGGTATCTTCTGAGGAAGTGCAATATCTAGTAGTAGAAAAAAAAGAATTTGCTGAAGTTGTGATGGTGAATACAGCAAATTTTCGTGTTCTAAAAGATACAAGGTTTGTTATGCCTATTTTTTTCAATAACTTAGCACTTCCATTTTATCTTAACAATAACTCAATCCTTTTCAGAACTATGAAAAGGAAATAAGGTTACTTTGTGCTTCATTTTATAGCTTATTGTGTCGTGACACCAGAAAGGGTACAATAAAAATGGCAACGGTCATCCGAGCGGCTTTACAACTATAGGAAAGAGTGATGACTAGTCGTAAAGGGTCGAAGGCATTTTATACTACCAGAAATACAGCAAAAGAGTCGTGTCGTCATGTGAAGATATTATGGATAGATAATCTCTAACTAAGTAAAAAAATTACGCTGATGAACTGTTTCACTTTTTGGGACACCCAATAAGCGTGATTTTAATAAAAACTCTTAATTTTAGTCAGCTTTGTAACGACAATTAAGCACAAAATTTCGATAATAACTCTGTTTTAATAATAATAATATTACAAACTATTAGCGATATTATAATTTAAAAACGAACAAGTTTAAATTCCTTAAGATGTCACACTTAATTTTCGTTACAAAACTGACTACAATGAAAGTTTTTTTTTTTAATTTCACACTAATTGGATGTCCCCAAATTGCCCTGATACTGGTAACAAAAATGGGTTTGTAGACTGTACAGAATATGGAACCTAAAGAAGAGGAAATAGTGTGCCACTATCTTCACAATCAGAAATAAATAAGAATTAAATTATTTTTTCCGTATGTACGTACTTACATTTTACATTATTGTGATATATTCTGTAAGTTTGTGACAAAAACACTTTATTTACCTCACTTGAAGAAAAAAATAATAATTTAAAGTAGAATTTACTTTTTTGTGGATGATAGGTATACGTGACATTGATAATAAATGCCTGCAACTTCAGAAGTGTCGAACTTTAAGACTGTTAAAAGGGATATGTCAACTATCTAAAGTGGCAGGCAGACATCACAGCCAGCTTGGTTAAGTCAATCAACTCTGTAATTTACAAAGCAAAACTGTAAGTACACCAACTCGAAAACTACGCTGTTTGTACCTATGCCACTTGAAAGATTATGACGACAACGGAATCGTGTCGTGACTTGGAAAGAGGATTACGACACAGTCATCAAAGCCTGTGAGAGCGTTCTTGTGTTCGGGCGAACAACGGAAGGATCGCCGGCTAATGTGTCTGATTTACAATCCGATCCGGTTTGATCCGGATCAAACACATTTTATTCAAAAATGTGATAAGTTGTTTGGGAATATAATAATTAGCAACGGCTGATAAGGCCGTCACTTTGATGATCGATTTGGGGTACAGGGATTCCCGGATGTAGCTACTAATACGTTTGAACCTTGTATATATTTTTTTTTCTAGTCTAATAGGGGTGTCCCACTGCTGGGCAAAGGCCTCTCCCTCAGATTTCCACAGCTCCCGGTTCGGTGCCAAGTCTGGCCAATTGATGGCGAACCTTGTATAATTGTATATATCGGTGTAATATAATGTCAAATTACAACAGTAACTTTTCTGTAGGGGGTGACTAAAAACAGCAGGCCTTACCTCTTGGTGACCTTCTTGATTATTGCCATTCTGCAATAGTATACGATAAGTGATAAATGTATTTGAATTATTCTTATGAAAAAGCATCTTAGCTTAGTCCGTGGGCTAGTCGGCCTGAAATTAGAAAACGGTATAATTTGGGGGTACCAAATGTCCTTTTTACAGTAGTTAGACATATTCATAAGGATGTTAAAAAAGTATGATAGACATCTCAAAGTGGTAGCTAATAGGCATACGGGCTATTTCAAGATTTCCGTTGTATGACAGGTACGGTTAAAATTAAGTGGTACAAATTTTCCTTTTCACGGCTGTTAGGTAAGCTTATAAAAACGTCAAAAATGCAAGATTGCTATTTATAAGTGCTACCTAACAAAAATGGGGGCCAATCAAAGATGGTGGATCTCAAGTTTTACAAAATCAAGTATATCTCGAGAACTATTAAATATATCTAATTACTCTCTTGAACAAAATGAAAGGCATATCTGTAAGCTTCATATTTTGCATATACACCATATTGCTAAAACCAAACAATAATTAATTATGACCAAATTTATGAAAATTTCGTGATTTTGATTATTTTTGTGTCGTGTTTTTACATAGTAGTCATGACGCTAGAAAAATTAAATATTTTTTTAAAGATAGTGTATTTAATAAGCTTTAATTTGATGTATATTATTTGTTGGCGGTATTAAAAAAAAGACCCATAAAAAATATTTAAATGAATTGTAGTCATAATCCACCGTATACTTAGTGATTTAAGAGGCGATGGGAGTGCCACTCGTAAATAATAGTGCTAATTTCAAATAACCAAGATTGAAAAATATAAAAAAATCGCCTCTTAAATCACTAAGTATACGGTGGATTATGACTACAATTCATTTAAATATTTTTTATTTGTCTTTTTTTTAATACGGCCAACAAGTCATATACATCAAATTAAAGCTTATTAAATACACTATCTTTAAAAAAATATTTAATTTTTCTAGCGTCATGACTACTATGTAAAAACACGACACAAAAATAATCAAAATCACGAAATTTTCATAAATTTGGTCATAATTAATTATTGGTTGGTTTTAGCAATATGGTGTATATGCAAAATATGAAGCTTACAGATATGTCTTTAATTTTGTTCCAGAGAGTAATTAGATATATTTAATAGTTCTCGACATATACTTGATTTTGTGAAACTTGAGATCCACCATCTTTGATTGGCCCCCATTTTTGTTAGGTAGCACTTATAAATGGCAATCTTGCATTTTTGACGTTTTTATAAGCTTACCTAACAGCCGTGAAAAGGAAAATTTGTACCTCCTAATTTTAACCATACCTGTCATACAACGGAAATCTTGAAATAGCCCGTATGCCTATTAGCTACCACTTTGAGATGTCTATCATACTTTTTTAACATCCTTATGAATATGTCTAACTACTGTAAAAAGGACACTTGGTACCCCCAAATTATACCGTTTTCTAATTTCATGCCGACTAGCCCACGGACTAGCTAGGCCTTCAGACGGTTTTATTAACTCTTTTGTATGCTTTTATTTTTTTATAAATAATTCTGATAGTGTTGATTTATTTCGTAGATAAGTTGTTCTATGTATCAAAAATAGTGAAATCGTTAGAGACGCACAGAACGAATCAATGATAAAAACGTGGAAAACTTCAATGACGTTCGTAAAGTCCCCATTCTTGCACTAAAATAGTGGGCAAGTTGCAGCCGGCAGTAAAGTGGGATTCCAGAGGCAGTAACACAACTCAATATGCTAATCCGCGGCCATTACACTCAGGTCTGCTCTTAATGAGCCAAGTGAGTTATGGATCCGTTCTGTGGTTGGATTCTCACCTTCTTTAATTAAAGCGTGTGCCGTGTGTGGTCATTTATATCAAGGTTTCGTGGGCATATTGGCCGAAAATTGTATTGTCGAATTTGACTTCCCAACCAACTTTTCGCAGAAGTGTCATTCGGCCGAATAACATGTGGCAATAAATTATTTCGCAACCACTTCATTTTCCAACCCAATAGTTAACTAACTAATTTGTCTCAGGGACCCAAAGAGCGTCTTGGCCTCCAAAACGGGAGCACGCCATCTGTCTCGATCCTGCGCAAATTCTTGCCAGTTATTGACTTGAAGATGTCGCAGATCTGCCTCCACTGTGTCCTCCCAGCGGTACCTGGGTCGCCCGACCGGGCGGCGGCCAGTCAGTCGGCCCACGTATGCTCTCTTGGCAGCACGATCCTTAGACCCGATAGTTAGGAAATGAAAATTACCCACAGGTTAGATTAGGCTAGGTTGAATCCCCCCGTGGGGTGCCCACCTAGTCGTGGTGGAGGGGCTCAGTAACCGTGGACTGGTCACCCACGGTGAAGCGAAGAGGCACCCGGGGCCGGCCAGTTTTGGGCTGCCGGCTGGCCCGAGGAGGACGCTCCAAGTGGGCTCACCGAGCCCGCTTAGGACGCGTGGAGGTGGACCGCAGAGGAAGAGGAGTGGCGGTGTTGTCGTTGCCGCTCTCCCTATCCTCTGCGGCCGAGGTGGGATCGCAGGGGGAGAGGCGTGATGGTATTACGGAGCGCCACTCTCCCTACCCCCTGCGACCTTGGCGGGGCCGTTCCGCCGTAACGGCGTCGGTGGGGCTGCAGAGGAAGAGGAGTGTCGGTGTTGTCGTTGCCGCTCGCCCTATCCTCTGCAGCCGAAGTGTGGTCGGCGGCATAGCCACAGACCTGATATGCCGCCGGGTGCCGGGAAATCTTCCGGCACCTACAGTCTCCTTGTGGCGGTCTCGGGAGGGTCCGCCACAATGCATCATGGAGACCGAGGAGGGAGGCGCTCCCAACCATCTGGCGCGCCCAGCGTGGAGGGTCTTCGGACACCCACGAAGGAGCTGCCGGCAAGCAGCTGCCGCCGGCGGGGTTGCGAATGTAAGCGAGAGCGTTCTCGTAACCCCGCCAAAAAGGCGACGAGGTGGCATATGGGGGGGTTTTTTAGTGGGTATACCGTAGGCCTCATTAGCCAAACGGGAGTCCCACATAACCGCTCGGGTCCCCTCCCGCACCCGGGCGGTATGCGTAAAGCATTTCTCCCCCCCTAAACAAAAAAAAAAAAAAAAAAAAGCTAGGTTGAATATGTAGAGTTGGGAAATGAAAAACCGCCAAATGACTCTTCTGCGAAAAATTGGTTTGGAAGTGAAAATCGGCAATACATTTTTCGGCAGGAAAGCAGAAAACGCTAGCAATATCGGAAGAGAATTTAGTTTCCGAAATTGGGAAAGTTTTTGGTATTGTTCTTCGCACATTTATTTCCAAGCCTAAGCGCCAATTTCTTTAGCACTTGATGAGTTGATATAGTCACCAATAATGAGCATTATGTTTATTTTCAGCATTAACTATTTTAGTAATATTATCGTGAACATTTTGAAGTCTGCTTCAAAACTTTCACAATATGCTACTAAATAATACGTAAAATAATTATCAAAATCTTAGAAATATATCTTTTCTAATAAATTAAAGCAAAATCCGCATTTGGTTAGTAGTGCAAGATTCATGAACGCAATCACGTAATATTTACTTACAATTTGTAAAATATATTTTGTCTTTTTAATGGATAGTAGACAAACGAATATTTTAACGCCGATGTGATGAAAGATTAAATTTTCTAATACAAATAATTTGAATCATTTAAATGTCGTACTAGTTGCATTTAGTTTTAGTTACTTACCACAAAAAAGTAACATAAGGCTTAATTTTTTTCTTTTACTATTTTCGATTCTTCTATAATATCCAAATAAATAAAAATATAATATAAACACTCACAATTAGAATAACCACCAACATTCCCGTCTCCAAAACTGTCAAGAAGTATCATGGCTTAATAAAATTGGTTTAACTTGTCCAAGTCAGACCAGAGGGCAGTTAAACTCGTCAATATGCTAATCCGATTCCGCTGGAGACTGCGGTTTGGGTAATGAAGACGTAACTTAAGACCTGGAGGTGGATTTGAATTTGAGAATATCAAGTTGATTTAATGATGACTGATTTTAGTTGTTTTAGCCTGGAGATTTGGATACACTTGACAACCTATAGACAAGTTTACAACTGCAATTTACTGCTGCAAGTTAAAAAATAAAGTTATATGCAAGAAAGAGTTGATTATTTGCCACGGCACTCTTATCCATAGTTGCGTCTCAAAACGTACTAGCAATAATCTGCAAATTCATCTTCGTAATCCCACAATGTGGTAACAGATGTGCTTACCATATAGAAGAAATCAACTGCGAAAGACTCTGGTTGTCACGGGATTCGAACTCGCTTCCTCTGGATTGCAATCCAACGTACTTCCAATTCACCAGACGACCTTCCGTCGATCACAGCGAATATAGTCAATGGTATTGTGAAGCTAATCACTAGCAACATCTATACTTAATGTTTCGAAGTACAACCTTAAGCCACTCAAAGACGTGTGTCTACCACAATCGTCCGCAAACTCGACAACTCTCCGTTGCGTTGAATTTGCTATAGAGAGCGCTGTAATCAATTCATGACTAGAAAACATCAATTTGTTTTACAATCAAACAAATTGATGTTGGTGTTACTTTTTTACAATTCGGATAATCCGACAATGTCGTAACGGATGTGTTTGCTTACCATAGAAAAAATCAACTGCAAAAGATCTTCTTAGTAATTTCATTGAGCTTGGCACTATTGTTCATGCAACAAATCATTGAAATCTTGCCCTCCTAACCTAGAAACTATAGTTCTTATTCGATAATCCCAGCCAGAACTACCCCAGCATCGCGATCCCTGTCTGTTTACATCTATACTCTGGCCAACCATTCTTCCAATTCTGCATTAGGTATGCTGGTTGGTAAGTGACATTCGGCAAAATTACTTTCTGACATAAAAGATTCATAATATATCGTGCGCCAGTAGAAAACCCAAAAAAACAGACCTAAAAACTTGCATATTTTATAATCACAACACTCACCAAGTTAAAACCTTGAGTACACACACAGTTTTAGTTGAAATGATCGACATTTATTAAGTAGTCATCATAAACTTTCAAACAGCAATTTCCACGCTTCTCTTTCCTGGGCTTTCTCCTTGACTGTTTAGGACGACACTATGTGCACCTTTTCTTTTATTTGGTCCATGGTCCATATAGGCCCTCCTTGGTCTTCGTCTCTATCTTGTCGTAAAAATAAATCTACAAACGTTTTCACGATATGTGTCGCACAACAAATGCTATAGAAAGGCAGCCATATTTATTTTCATTTTTTGCGTTTTCTACTGGCGCGCGGTTTACATTTAAATTCTGTCCCGCATACTCACGTCAACACTTTGTGTCTAGTTAAATAAGTTCTTCTTCAACCCCATGGATGTATAATTACTCTCCAGAACATACATCACGGTGCAAATACTTGCGCGCTGTATGTCTGGAGTGCTGGCCGCCATTATTGTTATTACACGCACAACTCCACTGTATGGTGACCATGCATCTGTCTAGAATGGGACATGTCCTTTTTCACGTTTATGATTAGCGATCGGAACTTTGGTTGCAAGACTTTAATAAAACTTATCAAGTGAACATTAATTGGCAGCATGCTGGATATAACCCTTAATCTATTTTTAAACACTATTTAAATTAGACTAATTTCCAATTTGATTTGGCAAATTTTGACATAATGTAGGCACGACGTTAATAAATGAATGGTCAGTGACACTTCAATCCCTTATTAGTCGACACTTATGACATCCACGGGAAGAGTTGAGGTGGTGATAAATATATTCATACAGCCATCACCACACGGCGTAAGCGATATACCTACTCAACAAAAATTTAACTATTGCTTACGTTAGTACGTGATATGGATATAAATTTCTGAGTAACGAAATTCGGAACAATAAATATATGGCAAAGACAGGGATCATATAATGTGATATGCTTACTATGACAAATTATTTTATGTGTGTCCATATAACAGAGTCATGAGAATACAAACTGCATTTGATGGTGAAGAGTCTCGTCTAATACACATCTAGAAATTATGATAATTTACGAGCAGAATCGCTAAAGATATTTGTACAGTCAAGGGCATTAATATATATACACTTCTCCATACTGATCCCTTACAAATGTGTCTATATATTAATGCACTCGACTGTATGCAGACTTTATATTGATTGTTGCAAATCATCAATAAATCTGGTATCATTTACTCGACATTATACCTATATGATTATCCCATGATATTTACTATTTTTTTTTTATATCCCTAAAGTGTCCCACAGTATGGTTACCCCACACAACTAGTTGACTGCGACGTCAAGCAACCGGCAAGTTATTTAATTTGCTCGCACTAACAGAGTACTTTGACAAGTTGACTGACGTACCGGGCCCACTGTCTGGTTTGTATGGAGTGCTGTTATTGTGAGATTTACATGTTGAATAAAGTTTATTTTACTTATGAATAATATTAGCCCAATATAAGTAATATATATTAACTAACTTCAACTTTCGACTTTTTCAAGAGACTCGTAATAAAATATGTGAAGACATACTTCTAATTTTCGGTTAATGATAAGTATTAATAATATTAATATGATAAGTAGTATATTTTTTTTTAACTATAATTTGTTATAGAGGATATACATATATTGTAGAGGAGGTCTATATTTAACAGTGGACGTCTTGCGGTTGATATTGACTGACTGACCATTATAAAAATACTTTCAAAGTATAATCAGAAGTTTAAACTAAAATTGTGTGGTTCATAATAATAGTGGGCAGCTCTTTCATAATTTTTAAAGAAAGTTTAGAAGTGTCATGAAAATTATAAATTGGATTATTTGAACCTTCCACAAAGTAATAACTAATTACATAATTATGTTTTTTTGCCGGATATAAAACCCAATTTATATAACAATCCAATCTAAACACCTTTGAAATTATAACTACAATCAGCTCCAAAACTACATTAACGATTTTAAACTGTATGTCGCAGAAATACAGCTAAAAGTGTATACCTACATATTAATAGACATACCCTTACATTACCGAATCCAGTCACCAGGTGGCGGCAGCGACACAACATAATAAGCTGCTCATATGATATTACGCTCATAAGCGGGAAATATTGTTGAAAATGAGAACACTTGAGGTAATAACAATGTTATTAGGTATTTATTAAATGCAGGCTTTTTTCAGAAAAATATTTATAAGTATAACCTCTTTTACCTTTGAGTATGTGAGGAAAGTATAAGCATCTGGCATAATATATATTTTACGTGCATTCACTCTATCTCATAGATTGTTTGAAATCGAATCTCAAAATGTATTATGATTGAGTATACAGTTTCTTCACAGTTCAAAATTTTTAACTAGTTAGGTATTTATTTTGTCAGCCTCCGTACCTAGTTGGTTGTAATAAAATTCACTCACTTTGTACTTCTATATGGTCTTGGTATTTATTTAATTTTCTTAACTGTTTTCCCACCTTGTGTTTTTTAGAGTTGTCTTTATTTTTTTTTTACCGACGAATGGCGCCAATATTTTTGAGTTTTTCATACAGCCACCGATGCTGTCAAATCCTTCTTGTTTAAATGAGAGTTTCTTCGGAAAGAGAAGGCACGTGAGATAGATGGGTGCATTCTGCTGCCAGATGTCTTTAATTTCCACACAAGCTCTAGGGACAAAGCTAAAAGATGTTGCCTACAAAGCTGGAGGTTCTGAATCCGAATCTCAATGATGGCATTATTTTTGTATTAAGCACAAATATTTGTTGGTTGGTCGTGGCAGTCCTTTGTATTAAATATTTATTATATATATATATATATATTTATATCATCGATTGTTACTCACATTCCAACAATTTATTTCAGCCAGAACAAATCTAAAAACAACTTTTGTTAAAATATTTGTTGTTTGTGACTGATATAATATCCTATTTCTTAAATATTAAAATTTATAATTAATATTATTATGTCCATGGAATGAAATCCATGCATTCCAAGCATTTCCAAGTTTTACAAAGAATATTTGTTCAGATTTTCATCGTTTATTTTCAAATGTCGTTCATTTTTATCTCACACACAATTTTCTTTCGGAAGTAACAAACGACCTCACAATTTGTACCAATCCCCACTTTTTCTAAGTTACTCAATAGTCCTTATCACACGTACCGTACAATTCTTTTCAAATCTATCATTACGCTTTCCTTCATCTACCCTCAAATTTTATTCCCATCTAACTTCAACTTTACCATCTTTGGCATACATATCAAAATCCATTGATAACTTGAGGTTGGTTTATCGAAGTTTATCAAGAGATATGGGGTTTATGGCTTGAGAATAAAGGTGATTTTGGCTTGTTTTTCGTTTTATCGGTACTAGCGAGCACAAAGGCGCTAATGGGATATAAATTGTCGACTACCGCACCTCCCCTTAACGTATCTTGGGTTGGTTACTGGAAATGTCATAAACATTAGGAAAAGTTTTATTGAGTTTAGTTGGAATGTGCTGAGGAAAAGATGGTGTGTCACTAAAGTGTACTTAGCTTGTTTGTAATCGGTTTGCTTGTTCATTTTGTACAAGAAAGTTTACAATTATATCATTTTATGTACGGT